>CM029464.1:63754156-63957992 GCA_017140185.1 Eucalyptus polyanthemos subsp. polyanthemos | reverse complement strand
CTGGGCCTGGGCCTGGGCCTGGGCCTGGGCCTGGGCCTGGGCCTGGGCCTGGGCCTGGGCCTGGGCCTGGGCCTGGGCCTGGGCCTGGGCCTGGGCCTGGGCCTGGGCCTGGGCCTGGGCCTGGGCCTGGGCCTGGGCCTGGGCCTGGGCCTGGGCCTGGGCCTGGGCCTGGGCCTGGGCCTGGGCCTGGGCCTGGGCCTGGGCCTGGGCCTGGGCCTGGGCCTGGGCCTGGGCCTGGGCCTGGGCCTGGGCCTGGGCCTGGGCCTGGGCCTGGGCCTGGGCCTGGGCCTGGGCCTGGGCCTGGGCCTGGGCCTGGGCCTGGGCCTGGGCCTGGGCCTGGGCCTGGGCCTGGGCCTGGGCCTGGGCCTGGGCCTGGGCCTGGGCCTGGGCCTGGGCCTGGGCCTGGGCCTGGGCCTGGGCCTGGGCCTGGGCCTGGGCCTGGGCCTGGGCCTGGGCCTGGGCCTGGGCCTGGGCCTGGGCCTGGGCCTGGGCCTGGGCCTGGGCCTGGGCCTGGGCCTGGGCCTGGGCCTGGGCCTGGGCCTGGGCCTGGGCCTGGGCCCTGGGCCTGGGCCTGGGCCTGGGCCTGGGCCTGGGCCTGGGCCTGGGCCTGGGCCTGGGCCTGGGCCTGGGCCTGGGCCTGGGCCTGGGCCTGGGCCTGGGCCTGGGCCTGGGCCTGGGCCTGGGCCTGGGCCTGGGCCTGGGCCTGGGCCTGGGCCTGGGCCTGGGCCTGGGCCTGGGCCTGGGCCTGGGCCTGGGCCTGGGCCTGGGCCTGGGCCTGGGCCTGGGCCTGGGCCTGGGCCTGGGCCTGGGCCTGGGCCTGGGCCTGGGCCTGGGCCTGGGCCTGGGCCTGGGCCTGGGCCTGGGCCTGGGCCTGGGCCTGGGCCTGGGCCTGGGCCTGGGCCTGGGCCTGGGCCTGGGCCTGGGCCTGGGCCTGGGCCTGGGCCTGGGCCTGGGCCTGGGCCTGGGCCTGGGCCTGGGCCTGGGCCTGGGCCTGGGCCTGGGCCTGGGCCTGGGCCTGGGCCTGGGCCTGGGCCTGGGCCTGGGCCTGGGCCTGGGCCTGGGCCTGGGCCTGGGCCTGGGCCTGGGCCTGGGCCTGGGCCTGGGCCTGGGCCTGGGCCTGGGCCTGGGCCTGGGCCTGGGCCTGGGCCTGGGCCTGGGCCTGGGCCTGGGCCTGGGCCTGGGCCTGGGCCTGGGCCTGGGCCTGGGCCTGGGCCTGGGCCTGGGCCTGGGCCTGGGCCTGGGCCTGGGCCTGGGCCTGGGCCTGGGCCTGGGCCTGGGCCTGGGCCTGGGCCTGGGCCTGGGCCTGGGCCTGGGCCTGGGCCTGGGCCTGGGCCTGGGCCTGGGCCTGGGCCTGGGCCTGGGCCTGGGCCTGGGCCTGGGCCTGGGCCTGGGCCTGGGCCTGGGCCTGGGCCTGGGCCTGGGCCTGGGCCTGGGCCTGGGCCTGGGCCTGGGCCTGGGCCTGGGCCTGGGCCTGGGCCTGGGCCTGGGCCTGGGCCTGGGCCTGGGCCTGGGCCTGGGCCTGGGCCTGGGCCTGGGCCTGGGCCTGGGCCTGGGCCTGGGCCTGGGCCTGGGCCTGGGCCTGGGCCTGGGCCTGGGCCTGGGCCTGGGCCTGGGCCTGGGCCTGGGCCTGGGCCTGGGCCTGGGCCTGGGCCTGGGCCTGGGCCTGGGCCTGGGCCTGGGCCTGGGCCTGGGCCTGGGCCTGGGCCTGGGCCTGGGCCTGGGCCTGGGCCTGGGCCTGGGCCTGGGCCTGGGCCTGGGCCTGGGCCTGGGCCTGGGCCTGGGCCTGGGCCTGGGCCTGGGCCTGGGCCTGGGCCTGGGCCTGGGCCTGGGCCTGGGCCTGGGCCTGGGCCTGGGCCTGGGCCTGGGCCTGGGCCTGGGCCTGGGCCTGGGCCTGGGCCTGGGCCTGGGCCTGGGCCTGGGCCTGGGCCTGGGCCTGGGCCTGGGCCTGGGCCTGGGCCTGGGCCTGGGCCTGGGCCTGGGCCTGGGCCTGGGCCTGGGCCTGGGCCTGGGCCTGGGCCTGGGCCTGGGCCTGGGCCGGCCTGGGCCTGGGCCTGGGCCTGGGCCTGGGCCTGGGCCTGGGCCTGGGCCTGGGCCTGGGCCTGGGCCTGGGCCTGGGCCTGGGCCTGGGCCTGCCTGGGCCTGGGCCTGGGCCTGGGCCTGGGCCTGGGCCTGGGCCTGGGCCTGGGCCTGGGCCTGGGCCTGGGCCTGGGCCTGGGCCTGGGCCTGGGCCTGGGCCTGGGCCTGGGCCTGGGCCTGGGCCTGGGCCTGGGCCTGGGCCTGGGCCTGGGCCTGGGCCTGGGCCTGGGCCTGGGCCTGGGCCTGGGCCTGGGCCTGGGCCTGGGCCTGGGCCTGGGCCTGGGCCTGGGCCTGGGCCTGGGCCTGGGCCTGGGCCTGGGCCTGGGCCTGGGCCTGGGCCTGGGCCTGGGCCTGGGCCTGGGCCTGGGCCTGGGCCTGGGCCTGGGCCTGGGCCTGGGCCTGGGCCTGGGCCTGGGCCTGGGCCTGGGCCTGGGCCTGGGCCTGGGCCTGGGCCTGGGCCTGGGCCTGGGCCTGGGCCTGGGCCTGGGCCTGGGCCTGGGCCTGGGCCTGGGCCTGGGCCTGGGCCTGGGCCTGGGCCTGGGCCTGGGCCTGGGCCTGGGCCTGGGCCTGGGCCTGGGCCTGGGCCTGGGCCTGGGCCTGGGCCTGGGCCTGGGCCTGGGCCTGGGCCTGGGCCTGGGCCTGGGCCTGGGCCTGGGCCTGGGCCTGGGCCTGGGCCTGGGCCTGGGCCTGGGCCTGGGCCTGGGCCTGGGCCTGGGCCTGGGCCTGGGCCTGGGCCTGGGCCTGGGCCTGGGCCTGGGCCTGGGCCTGGGCCTGGGCCTGGGCCTGGGCCTGGGCCTGGGCCTGGGCCTGGGCCTGGGCCTGGGCCTGGGCCTGAGCCTGGGCCTGGGCCTGGGCCTGGGCCTGGGCCTGGGCCTGGGCCTGGGCCTGGGCCTGGGCCTGGGCCTGGGCCTGGGCCTGGGCCTGGGCCTGGGCCTGGGCCTGGGCCTGGGCCTGGGCCTGGGCCTGGGCCTGGGCCTGGGCCTGGGCCTGGGCCTGGGCCTGGGCCTGGGCCTGGGCCTGGGCCTGGGCCTGGGCCTGGGCCTGGGCCTGGGCCTGGGCCTGGGCCTGGGCCTGGGCCTGGGCCTGGGCCTGGGCCTGGGCCTGGGCCTGGGCCTGGGCCCTGGGCCTGGGCCTGGGCCTGGGCCTGGGCCTGGGCCTGGGCCTGGGCCTGGGCCTGGGCCTGGGCCTGGGCCTGGGCCTGGGCCTGGGCCTGGGCCTGGGCCTGGGCCTGGGCCTGGGCCTGGGCCTGGGCCTGGGCCTGGGCCTGGGCCTGGGCCTGGGCCTGGGCCTGGGCCTGGGCCTGGGCCTGGGCCTGGGCCTGGGCCTGGGCCTGGGCCTGGGCCTGGGCCTGGGCCTGGGCCTGGGCCTGGGCCTGGGCCTGGGCCTGGGCCTGGGCCTGGGCCTGGGCCTGGGCCTGGGCCTGGGCCTGGGCCTGGGCCTGGGCCTGGGCCTGGGCCTGGGCCTGGGCCTGGGCCTGGGCCTGGGCCTGGGCCTGGGCCTGGGCCTGGGCCTGGGCCTGGGCCTGGGCCTGGGCCTGGGCCTGGGCCTGGGGGCCTGGGCCTGGGCCTGGGCCTGGGCCTGGGCCTGGGCCTGGGCCTGGGCCTGGGCCTGGGCCTGGGCCTGGGCCTGGGCCTGGGCCTGGGCCTGGGCCTGGGCCTGGGCCTGGGCCTGGGCCTGGGCCTGGGCCTGGGCCTGGGCCTGGGCCTGGGCCTGGGCCTGGGCCTGGGCCTGGGCCTGGGCCTGGGCCTGGGCCTGGGCCTGGGCCTGGGCCTGGGCCTGGGCCTGGGCCTGGGCCTGGGCCTGGGCCTGGGCCTGGGCCTGGGCCTGGGCCTGGGCCTGGGCCTGGGCCTGGGCCTGGGCCTGGGCCTGGGCCTGGGCCTGGGCCTGGGCCTGGGCCTGGGCCTGGGCCTGGGCCTGGGCCTGGGCCTGGGCCTGGGCCTGGGCCTGGGCCTGGGCCTGGGCCTGGGCCTGGGCCTGGGCCTGGGCCTGGGCCTGGGCCTGGGCCTGGGCCTGGGCCTGGGCCTGGGCCTGGGCCTGGGCCTGGGCCTGGGCCTGGGCCTGGGCCTGGGCCTGGGCCTGGGCCTGGGCCTGGGCCTGGGCCTGGGCCTGGGCCTGGGCCTGGGCCTGGGCCTGGGCCTGGGCCTGGGCCTGGGCCTGGGCCTGGGCCTGGGCCTGGGCCTGGGCCTGGGCCTGGGCCTGGGCCTGGGCCTGGGCCTGGGCCTGGGCCTGGGCCTGGGCCTGGGCCTGGGCCTGGGCCTGGGCCTGGGCCTGGGCCTGGGCCTGGGCCTGGGCCTGGGCCTGGGCCTGGGCCTGGGCCTGGGCCTGGGCCTGGGCCTGGGCCTGGGCCTGGGCCTGGGCCTGGGCCTGGGCCTGGGCCTGGGCCTGGGCCTGGGCCTGGGCCTGGGCCTGGGCCTGGGCCTGGGCCTGGGCCTGGGCCTGGGCCTGGGCCTGGGCCTGGGCCTGGGCCTGGGCCTGGGCCTGGGCCTGGGCCTGGGCCTGGGCCTGGGCCTGGGCCTGGGCCTGGGCCTGGGCCTGGGCCTGGGCCTGGGCCTGGGCCTGGGCCTGGGCCTGGGCCTGGGCCTGGGCCTGGGCCTGGGCCTGGGCCTGGGCCTGGGCCTGGGCCTGGGCCTGGGCCTGGGCCTGGGCCTGGGCCTGGGCCTGGGCCTGGGCCTGGGCCTGGGCCTGGGCCTGGGCCTGGGCCTGGGCCTGGGCCTGGGCCTGGGCCTGGGCCTGGGCCTGGGCCTGGGCCTGGGCCTGGGCCTGGGCCTGGGCCTGGGCCTGGGCCTGGGCCTGGGCCTGGGCCTGGGCCTGGGCCTGGGCCTGGGCCTGGGCCTGGGCCTGGGCCTGGGCCTGGGCCTGGGCCTGGGCCTGGGCCTGGGCCTGGGCCTGGGCCTGGGCCTGGGCCTGGGCCTGGGCCTGGGCCTGGGCCTGGGCCTGGGCCTGGGCCTGGGCCTGGGCCTGGGCCTGGGCCTGGGCCTGGGCCTGGGCCTGGGCCTGGGCCTGGGCCTGGGCCTGGGCCTGGGCCTGGGCCTGGGCCTGGGCCTGGGCCTGGGCCTGGGCCTGGGCCTGGGCCTGGGCCTGGGCCTGGGCCTGGGCCTGGGCCTGGGCCTGGGCCTGGGCCTGGGCCTGGGCCTGGGCCTGGGCCTGGGCCTGGGCCTGGGCCTGGGCCTGGGCCTGGGCCTGGGCCTGGGCCTGGGCCTGGGCCTGGGCCTGGGCCTGGGCCTGGGCCTGGGCCTGGGCCTGGGCCTGGGCCTGGGCCTGGGCCTGGGCCTGGGCCTGGGCCTGGGCCTGGGCCTGGGCCTGGGCCTGGGCCTGGGCCTGGGCCTGGGCCTGGGCCTGGGCCTGGGCCTGGGCCTGGGCCTGGGCCTGGGCCTGGGCCTGGGCCTGGGCCTGGGCCTGGGCCTGGGCCTGGGCCTGGGCCTGGGCCTGGGCCTGGGCCTGGGCCTGGGCCTGGGCCTGGGCCTGGGCCTGGGCCTGGGCCTGGGCCTGGGCCTGGGCCTGGGCCTGGGCCTGGGCCTGGGCCTGGGCCTGGGCCTGGGCCTGGGCCTGGGCCTGGGCCTGGGCCTGGGCCTGGGCCTGGGCCTGGGCCTGGGCCTGGGCCTGGGCCTGGGCCTGGGCCTGGGCCTGGGCCTGGGCCTGGGCCTGGGCCTGGGCCTGGGCCTGGGCCTGGGCCTGGGCCTGGGCCTGGGCCTGGGCCTGGGCCTGGGCCTGGGCCTGGGCCTGGGCCTGGGCCTGGGCCTGGGCCTGGGCCTGGGCCTGGGCCTGGGCCTGGGCCTGGGCCTGGGCCTGGGCCTGGGCCTGGGCCTGGGCCTGGGCCTGGGCCTGGGCCTGGGCCTGGGCCTGGGCCTGGGCCTGGGCCTGGGCCTGGGCCTGGGCCTGGGCCTGGGCCTGGGCCTGGGCCTGGGCCTGGGCCTGGGCCTGGGCCTGGGCCTGGGCCTGGGCCTGGGCCTGGGCCTGGGCCTGGGCCTGGGCCTGGGCCTGGGCCTGGGCCTGGGCCTGGGCCTGGGCCTGGGCCTGGGCCTGGGCCTGGGCCTGGGCCTGGGCCTGGGCCTGGGCCTGGGCCTGGGCCTGGGCCTGGGCCTGGGCCTGGGCCTGGGCCTGGGCCTGGGCCTGGGCCTGGGCCTGGGCCTGGGCCTGGGCCTGGGCCTGGGCCTGGGCCTGGGCCTGGGCCTGGGCCTGGGCCTGGGCCTGGGCCTGGGCCTGGGCCTGGGCCTGGGCCTGGGCCTGGGCCTGGGCCTGGGCCTGGGCCTGGGCCTGGGCCTGGGCCTGGGCCTGGGCCTGGGCCTGGGCCTGGGCCTGGGCCTGGGCCTGGGCCTGGGCCTGGGCCTGGGCCTGGGCCTGGGCCTGGGCCTGGGCCTGGGCCTGGGCCTGGGCCTGGGCCTGGGCCTGGGCCTGGGCCTGGGCCTGGGCCTGGGCCTGGGCCTGGGCCTGGGCCTGGGCCTGGGCCTGGGCCTGGGCCTGGGCCTGGGCCTGGGCCTGGGCCTGGGCCTGGGCCTGGGCCTGGGCCTGGGCCTGGGCCTGGGCCTGGGCCTGGGCCTGGGCCTGGGCCTGGGCCTGGGCCTGGGCCTGGGCCTGGGCCTGGGCCTGGGCCTGGGCCTGGGCCTGGGCCTGGGCCTGGGCCTGGGCCTGGGCCTGGGCCTGGGCCTGGGCCTGGGCCTGGGCCTGGGCCTGGGCCTGGGCCTGGGCCTGGGCCTGGGCCTGGGCCTGGGCCTGGGCCTGGGCCTGGGCCTGGGCCTGGGCCTGGGCCTGGGCCTGGGCCTGGGCCTGGGCCTGGGCCTGGGCCTGGGCCTGGGCCTGGGCCTGGGCCTGGGCCTGGGCCTGGGCCTGGGCCTGGGCCTGGGCCTGGGCCTGGGCCTGGGCCTGGGCCTGGGCCTGGGCCTGGGCCTGGGCCTGGGGGCCTGGGCCTGGGCCTGGGCCTGGGCCTGGGCCTGGGCCTGGGCCTGGGCCTGGGCCTGGGCCTGGGCCTGGGCCTGGGCCTGGGCCTGGGCCTGGGCCTGGGCCTGGGCCTGGGCCTGGGCCTGGGCCTGGGCCTGGGCCTGGGCCTGGGCCTGGGCCTGGGCCTGGGCCTGGGCCTGGGCCTGGGCCTGGGCCTGGGCCTGGGCCTGGGCCTGGGCCTGGGCCTGGGCCTGGGCCTGGGCCTGGGCCTGGGCCTGGGCCTGGGCCTGGGCCTGGGCCTGGGCCTGGGCCTGGGCCTGGGCCTGGGCCTGGGCCTGGGCCTGGGCCTGGGCCTGGGCCTGGGCCTGGGCCTGGGCCTGGGCCTGGGCCTGGGCCTGGGCCTGGGCCTGGGCCTGGGCCTGGGCCTGGGCCTGGGCCTGGGCCTGGGCCTGGGCCTGGGCCTGGGCCTGGGCCTGGGCCTGGGCCTGGGCCTGGGCCTGGGCCTGGGCCCTGGGCCTGGGCCCTGGGCCTGGGCCTGGGCCTGGGCCTGGGCCTGGGCCTGGGCCTGGGCCTGGGCCTGGGCCTGGGCCTGGGCCTGGGCCTGGGCCTGGGCCTGGGCCTGGGCCTGGGCCTGGGCCTGGGCCTGGGCCTGGGCCTGGGCCTGGGCCTGGGCCTGGGCCTGGGCCTGGCCTGGGCCTGGGCCTGGGCCTGGGCCTGGGCCTGGGCCTGGGCCTGGGCCTGGGCCTGGGCCTGGGCCTGGGCCTGGGCCTGGGCCTGGGCCTGGGCCTGGGCCTGGGCCTGGGCCTGGGCCTGGGCCTGGGCCTGGGCCTGGGCCTGGGCCTGGGCCTGGGCCTGGGCCTGGGCCTGGGCCTGGGCCTGGGCCTGGGCCTGGGCCTGGGCCTGGGCCTGGGCCTGGGCCTGGGCCTGGGCCTGGGCCTGGGCCTGGGCCTGGGCCTGGGCCTGGGCCTGGGCCTGGGCCTGGGCCTGGGCCTGGGCCTGGGCCTGGGCCTGGGCCTGGCCCTGGGCCTGGGCCTGGGCCTGGGCCTGGGCCTGGGCCTGGGCCTGGGCCTGGGCCTGGGCCTGGGCCTGGGCCTGGGCCTGGGCCTGGGCCTGGGCCTGGGCCTGGGCCTGGGCCTGGGCCTGGGCCTGGGCCTGGGCCTGGGCCTGGGCCTGGGCCTGGGCCTGGGCCTGGGCCTGGGCCTGGGCCTGGGCCTGGGCCTGGGCCTGGGCCTGGGCCTGGGCCTGGGCCTGGGCCTGGGCCTGGGCCTGGGCCTGGGCCTGGGCCTGGGCCTGGGCCTGGGCCTGGGCCTGGGCCTGGGCCTGGGCCTGGGCCTGGGCCTGGGCCTGGGCCTGGGCCTGGGCCTGGGCCTGGGCCTGGGCCTGGGCCTGGGCCTGGGCCTGGGCCTGGGCCTGGGCCTGGGCCTGGGCCTGGGCCTGGGCCTGGGCCTGGGCCTGGGCCTGGGCCTGCCTGGGCCTGGGCCTGGGCCTGGGCCTGGGCCTGGGCCTGGGCCTGGGCCTGGGCCTGGGCCTGGGCCTGGGCCTGGGCCTGGGCCTGGGCCTGGGCCTGGGCCTGGGCCTGGGCCTGGGCCTGGGCCTGGGCCTGGGCCTGGGCCTGGGCCTGGGCCTGGGCCTGGGCCTGGGCCTGGGCCTGGGCCTGGGCCTGGGCCTGGGCCTGGGCCTGGGCCTGGGCCTGGGCCTGGGCCTGGGCCTGGGCCTGGGCCTGGGCCTGGGCCTGGGCCTGGGCCTGGGCCTGGGCCTGGGCCTGGGCCTGGGCCTGGGCCTGGGCCTGGGCCTGGGCCTGGGCCTGGGCCTGGGCCTGGGCCTGGGCCTGGGCCTGGGCCTGGGCCTGGGCCTGGGCCTGGGCCTGGGCCTGGGCCTGGGCCTGGGCCTGGGCCTGGGCCTGGGCCTGGGCCTGGGCCTGGGCCTGGGCCTGGGCCTGGGCCTGGGCCTGGGCCTGGGCCTGGGCCTGGGCCTGGGCCTGGGCCTGGGCCTGGGCCTGGGCCTGGGCCTGGGCCTGGGCCTGGGCCTGGGCCTGGGCCTGGGCCTGGGCCTGGGCCTGGGCCTGGGCCTGGGCCTGGGCCTGGGCCTGGGCCTGGGCCTGGGCCTGGGCCTGGGCCTGGGCCTGGGCCTGGGCCTGGGCCTGGGCCTGGGCCTGGGCCTGGGCCTGGGCCTGGGCCTGGGCCTGGGCCTGGGCCTGGGCCTGGGCCTGGGCCTGGGCCTGGGCCTGGGCCTGGGCCTGGGCCTGGGCCTGGGCCTGGGCCTGGGCCTGGGCCTGGGCCTGGGCCTGGGCCTGGGCCTGGGCCTGGGCCTGGGCCTGGGCCTGGGCCTGGGCCTGGGCCTGGGCCTGGGCCTGGGCCTGGGCCTGGGCCTGGGCCTGGGCCTGGGCCTGGGCCTGGGCCTGGGCCTGGGCCTGGGCCTGGGCCTGGGCCTGGGCCTGGGCCTGGGCCTGGGCCTGGGCCTGGGCCTGGGCCTGGGCCTGGGCCTGGGCCTGGGCCTGGGCCTGGGCCTGGGCCTGGGCCTGGGCCTGGGCCTGGGCCTGGGCCTGGGCCTGGGCCTGGGCCTGGGCCTGGGCCTGGGCCTGGGCCTGGGCCTGGGCCTGGGCCTGGGCCTGGGCCTGGGCCTGGGCCTGGGCCTGGGCCTGGGCCTGGGCCTGGGCCTGGGCCTGGGCCTGGGCCTGGGCCTGGGCCTGGGCCTGGGCCTGGGCCTGGGCCTGGGCCTGGGCCTGGGCCTGGGCCTGGGCCTGGGCCTGGGCCTGGGCCTGGGCCTGGGCCTGGGCCTGGGCCTGGGCCTGGGCCTGGGCCTGGGCCTGGGCCTGGGCCTGGGCCTGGGCCTGGGCCTGGGCCTGGGCCTGGGCCTGGGCCTGGGCCTGGGCCTGGGCCTGGGCCTGGGCCTGGGCCTGGGCCTGGGCCTGGGCCTGGGCCTGGGCCTGGGCCTGGGCCTGGGCCTGGGCCTGGGCCTGGGCCTGGGCCTGGGCCTGGGCCTGGGCCTGGGCCTGGGCCTGGGCCTGAGCCTGGGCCTGGGCCTGGGCCTGGGCCTGGGCCTGGGCCTGGGCCTGGGCCTGGGCCTGGGCCTGGGCCTGGGCCTGGGCCTGGGCCTGGGCCTGGGCCTGGGCCTGGGCCTGGGCCTGGGCCTGGGCCTGGGCCTGGGCCTGGGCCTGGGCCTGGGCCTGGGCCTGGGCCTGGGCCTGGGCCTGGGCCTGGGCCTGGGCCTGGGCCTGGGCCTGGGCCTGGGCCTGGGCCTGGGCCTGGGCCTGGGCCTGGGCCTGGGCCTGGGCCTGGGCCTGGGCCTGGGCCTGGGCCTGGGCCTGGGCCTGGGCCTGGGCCTGGGCCTGGGCCTGGGCCTGGGCCTGGGCCTGGGCCTGGGCCTGGGCCTGGGCCTGGGCCTGGGCCTGGCCTGGGCCTGGGCCTGGGCCTGGGCCTGGGCCTGGGCCTGGGCCTGGGCCTGGGCCTGGGCCTGGGCCTGGGCCTGGGCCTGGGCCTGGGCCTGGGCCTGGGCCTGGGCCTGGGCCTGGGCCTGGGCCTGGGCCTGGGCCTGGGCCTGGGCCTGGGCCTGGGCCTGGGCCCTGGGCCTGGGCCTGGGCCTGGGCCTGGGCCTGGGCCTGGGCCTGGGCCTGGGCCTGGGCCTGGGCCTGGGCCTGGGCCTGGGCCTGGGCCTGGGCCTGGGCCTGGGCCTGGGCCTGGGCCTGGGCCTGGGCCTGGGCCTGGGCCTGGGCCTGGGCCTGGGCCTGGGCCTGGGGGCCTGGGCCTGGGCCTGGGCCTGGGCCTGGGCCTGGGCCTGGGCCTGGGCCTGGGCCTGGGCCTGGGCCTGGGCCTGGGCCTGGGCCTGGGCCTGGGCCTGGGCCTGGGCCTGGGCCTGGGCCTGGGCCTGGGCCTGGGCCTGGGCCTGGGCCTGGGCCTGGGCCTGGGCCTGGGCCTGGGCCTGGGCCTGGGCCTGGGCCTGGGCCTGGGCCTGGGCCTGGGCCTGGGCCTGGGCCTGGGCCTGGGCCTGGGCCTGGGCCTGGGCCTGGGCCTGGGCCTGGGCCTGGGCCTGGGCCTGGGCCTGGGCCTGGGCCTGGGCCTGGGCCTGGGCCTGGGCCTGGGCCTGGGCCTGGGGGCCTGGGCCTGGGCCTGGGCCTGGGCCTGGGCCTGGGCCTGGGCCTGGGCCTGGGCCTGGGCCTGGGCCTGGGCCTGGGCCTGGGCCTGGGCCTGGGCCTGGGCCTGGGCCTGGGCCTGGGCCTGGGCCTGGGCCTGGGCCTGGGCCTGGGCCTGGGCCTGGGCCTGGGCCTGGGCCTGGGCCTGGGCCTGGGCCTGGGCCTGGGCCTGGGCCTGGGCCTGGGCCTGGGCCTGGGCCTGGGCCTGGGCCTGGGCCTGGGCCTGGGCCTGGGCCTGGGCCTGGGCCTGGGCCTGGGCCTGGGCCTGGGCCTGGGCCTGGGCCTGGGCCTGGGCCTGGGCCTGGGCCTGGGCCTGGGCCTGGGCCTGGGCCTGGGCCTGGGCCTGGGCCTGGGCCTGGGCCTGGGCCTGGGCCTGGGCCTGGGCCTGGGCCTGGGCCTGGGCCTGGGCCTGGGCCTGGGCCTGGGCCTGGGCCTGGGCCTGGGCCTGGGCCTGGGCCCTGGGCCTGGGCCTGGGCCTGGGCCTGGGCCTGGGCCTGGGCCTGGGCCTGGGCCTGGGCCTGGGGGCCTGGGCCTGGGCCTGGGCCTGGGCCTGGGCCTGGGCCTGGGCCTGGGCCTGGGCCTGGGCCTGGGCCTGGGCCTGGGCCTGGGCCTGGGCCTGGGCCTGGGCCTGGGCCTGGGCCTGGGCCTGGGCCTGGGCCTGGGCCTGGGCCTGGGCCTGGGCCTGGGCCTGGGCCTGGGCCTGGGCCTGGGCCTGGGCCTGGGCCTGGGCCTGGGCCTGGGCCTGGGCCTGGGCCTGGGCCTGGGCCTGGGCCTGGGCCTGGGCCTGGGCCTGGGCCTGGGCCTGGGCCTGGGCCTGGGCCTGGGCCTGGGCCTGGGCCTGGGCCTGGGCCTGGGCCTGGGCCTGGGCCTGGGCCTGGGCCTGGGCCTGGGCCTGGGCCTGGGCCTGGGCCTGGGCCTGGGCCTGGGCCTGGGCCTGGGCCTGGGCCTGGGCCTGGGCCTGGGCCTGGGCCTGGGCCTGGGCCTGGGCCTGGGCCTGGGCCTGGGCCTGGGCCTGGGCCTGGGCCTGGGCCTGGGCCTGGGCCTGGGCCTGGGCCTGGGCCTGGGCCTGGGCCTGGGCCTGGGCCTGGGCCTGGGCCTGGGCCTGGGCCTGGGCCTGGGCCTGGGCCTGGGCCTGGGCCTGGGCCTGGGCCTGGGCCTGGGCCTGGGCCTGGGCCTGGGCCTGGGCCTGGGCCTGGGCCTGGGCCTGGGCCTGGGCCTGGGCCTGGGCCTGGGCCTGGGCCTGGGCCTGGGCCTGGGCCTGGGCCTGGGCCTGGGCCTGGGCCTGGGCCTGGGCCTGGGCCTGGGCCTGGGCCTGGGCCTGGGCCTGGGCCTGGGCCTGGGCCTGGGCCTGGGCCTGGGCCTGGGCCTGGGCCTGGGCCTGGGCCTGGGCCTGGGCCTGGGCCTGGGCCTGGGCCTGGGCCTGGGCCTGGGCCTGGGCCTGGGCCTGGGCCTGGGCCTGGGCCCTGGGCCTGGGCCTGCCTGGGCCTGGGCCTGGGCCTGGGCCTGGGCCTGGGCCTGGGCCTGGGCCTGGGCCTGGGCCTGGGCCTGGGCCTGGGCCTGGGCCTGGGCCTGGGCCTGGGCCTGGGCCTGGGCCTGGGCCTGGGCCTGGGCCTGGGCCTGGGCCTGGGCCTGGGCCTGGGCCTGGGCCTGGGCCTGGGCCTGGGCCTGGGCCTGGGCCTGGGCCTGGGCCTGGGCCTGGGCCTGGGCCTGGGCCTGGGCCTGGGCCTGGGCCTGGGCCTGGGCCTGGGCCTGGGCCTGGGCCTGGGCCTGGGCCTGGGCCTGGGCCTGGGCCTGGGCCTGGGCCTGGGCCTGGGCCTGGGCCTGGGCCTGGGCCTGGGCCTGGGCCTGGGCCTGGGCCTGGGCCTGGGCCTGGGCCTGGGCCTGGGCCTGGGCCTGGGCCTGGGCCTGGGCCTGGGCCTGGGCCTGGGCCTGGGCCTGGGCCTGGGCCTGGGCCTGGGCCTGGGCCTGGGCCCTGGGCCTGGGCCTGGGCCTGGGCCTGGGCCTGGGCCTGGGCCTGGGCCTGGGCCTGGGCCTGGGCCTGGGCCTGGGCCTGGGCCTGGGCCTGGGCCTGGGCCTGGGCCTGGGCCTGGGCCTGGGCCTGGGCCTGGGCCTGGGCCTGGGCCTGGGCCTGGGCCTGGGCCTGGGCCTGGGCCTGGGCCTGGGCCTGGGCCTGGGCCTGGGCCTGGGCCTGGGCCTGGGCCTGGGCCTGGGCCTGGGCCTGGGCCTGGGCCTGGGCCTGGGCCTGGGCCTGGGCCTGGGCCTGGGCCTGGGCCTGGGCCTGGGCCTGGGCCTGGGCCTGGGCCTGGGCCTGGGCCTGGGCCTGGGCCTGGGCCTGGGCCTGGGCCTGGGCCTGGGCCTGGGCCTGGGCCTGGGCCTGGGCCTGGGCCTGGGCCTGGGCCTGGGCCTGGGCCTGGGCCTGGAGGCCTGGGCCTGGGCCTGAGCCTGGGCCTGAGCCCTGGGCCTGGCCCTGGGCCTAGGCCCTGAGCCTGGGCCTAGGCCTGGGCCTGGGCCTGGGCCTGGGCCTGGGCCTGGGCCTGGGCCCTGGGCCTGGGCCTGGGCCTGGGCCTGGGCCTGGGCCTGGGCCTGGGCCTGGGCCTGGGCCTGGGCCTGGGCCTGGGCCTGGGCCTGGGCCTGGGCCTGGGCTGCAGGCCTGGGCCTGGGCCTGGGCCTGGGCCTGGGCCTGGGCCTGGGCCTGGGCCTGGGCCTGGGCCTGGGCCTGGGCCTGGGCCTGGGCCTGGGCCTGGGCCTGGGCCTGGGCCTGGGCCTGGGCCTGGGCCTGGGCCTGGGCCTGGGCCTGAGGCCTGGGCCTGGGCCTGGGCCTGGGCCTGGGCCTGGGCCTGGGCCTGGCCTGGGCCTGGGCCTGGGCCTGGGCCTGGGCCTGGGCCTAGGCCTGGGCCTGGGCCTGGGCCTGGGCCTGGGCCTGGGCCTGGGCCTGGGCCTGGGCCTGGGCCTGGGCCTGGGCCTGGGCCTGGGCCTGGGCCTGGGCCTGGGCCTGGGCCTGGGCCTGGGCCTGGGCCTGGGCCTGGGCCTGGGCCTGGGCCTGGGCCTGGGCCTGGGCCTGGGCCTGAGCCTGGGCCTGGGCCTGGGCCCTGGGCCTGGGCCTGGGCCTGGGCCTGGGCCTGGGCCTGGGCCTGGGCCTGAGCCTGAGCCCTGGGCCTGGGCCTGGGCCTGGGCCTGGGCCTGGCCTGGGCCTGGGCCTGAGGCCTGGGCCTGGGCCTGGGCCTGGGCCTGGGCCTGGGCCTGGGCCTGGGCCTGGGCCTGGGCCTGGGCCTGGGCCTGGGCCTGGGCCTGGGCCTGGGCCTGGGCCTGGGCCTGGGCCTGGGCCTGGGCCTGGGCCTGGGCCTGGGCCTGGGCCTGGCCTGGGCCTGGGCCTGGGCCTGGGCCTGGGCCTGGGCCTGGGCCCTGGGCCTGGGCCTGAGCCTGGGCCTGGGCCTGGGCCTGGGCCTGGGCCTGGGCCTGGGCCTGGGCCTGGGCCTGGGCCTGAGCCTGGGCCTGGGCCTGGGCCTGGGCCTGGGCCTGGGCCTGGGCCTGGGCCTGGGCCTGGGCCTGGGCCTGGGCCTGGGCCTGGGCCTGGGCCTGGGCCTAGGCCTGGGCCTGGGCCTGGGCCTGGGCCTGGGCCTGGGCCTGGGCCTGGGCCTGGGCCTGGGCCTGAGCCTGGGCCTGGGCCTGGGCCTGGGCCTAGGCCTGGGCCTGGGCCTGGGCCTGGGCCTGGGCCTGGGCCTGGGCCTGGGCCTGGAGGCCTGGGCCTGGGCCTGGGCCTGGGCCTGGGCCTGGGCCTGGGGCCTGGGCCTGGGCCTGGGCCTGGGCCTGGGCCTGGGCCTGGGCCTGGGCCTGGGCCTGAGGCCTGGGCCTGAGCCTGGGCCTGGGCCTGGGCCTGGGCCTGGGCCTGGGCCTGGGCCTGGGCCTGGGCCTGGGCCTGGGCCTGAGCCTGAGCCTGGGCCTGGGCCTGGGCCTGGGCCTGGGCCTGGGCCTGGGCCTGGGCCCTGGGCCCTGAGCCTGGGCCCTGGGCCTGGGCCTGGGCCTGGGCCTGGGCCTGGGCCTGGGCCTGGGCCTGGGCCTGGGCCTGGGCCTGGGCCTGGGCCTGGGCCTGGGCCTGGGCCTGGGCCTGGGCCTGGGCCTGGGCCTGGGCCTGGGCCTGGGCCTGGGCCTGGGCCTGGGCCTGGGCCTGGCCCTGGGCCTGGGCCTGGGCCTGGGCCTGGGCCTGGGCCTGGGCCTGGGCCTGGGCCTGGGCCTGGGCCTGGGCCTGGGCCTGGGCCTGGGCCTGGGCCTGGGCCTGGCCCTGGGCCTGGGCCTGGGCCTGAGCCTGGGCCCTGGGCCTGGGCCTGGGCCTGGGCCTGGGCCTGGGCCTGGGCCTGGGCCTGGGCCTGGGCCTGGGCCTGGGCCTGGGCCTGGGCCTGGGCCTGGGCCTGGGCCTGGGCCTGGGCCTGGGCCTGGGCCTGGGCCTGGGCCTGGGCCTGGGCCTGGGCCTGGCCTGGGCCTGGGCCTGGGCCTGGGCCTGGGCCTGGGCCTGGGCCTGGGCCTGGGCCTGGGCCTGGGCCTGGGCCTGGGCCTGGGCCTGGGCCTGGGCCTGGGCCTGGGCCTGGGCCTGGGCCTGGGCCTGGGCCTGGGCCTGGGCCTGGGCCTGGGCCTGGGCCTGGGCCTGGGCCTGGGCCTGAGCCTGGGCCTGGGCCTGGGCCTGGGCCTGGGCCTGGGCCTGGGCCTGGGCCTGGGCCTGGGCCTGGGCCTGGGCCTGGGCCTGGGCCTGGGCCTGGGCCTGGGCCTGGGCCTGGGCCTGGGCCTGGGCCTGGGCCTGGGCCTGGGCCTGGGCCTGGGCCTGGGCCTGGGCCTGGGCCTGGGCCTGGGCCTGGGCCTGGGCCTGGGCCTGGGCCTGGGCCTGGGCCTGGGCCCTGGGCCTGGGCCTGGGCCTGGGCCTGGGCCTGGGCCTGGGCCTGGGCCTGGGCCTGGCCTGGGCCTGGGCCTGGGCCTGGGCCTGGGCCTAGGCCTGGGCCTGGGCCTGGGCCTGGGCCTGGGCCTGGGCCTGGGCCTGGGCCCTGGGCCTGGGCCTGAGCCTGGGCCTGGGCCTGGGCCTGGGCCTGGGCCTGGGCCTGGGCCTGGGCCTGAGCCTGGGCCTGGGCCTGGGCCTGGGCCTGGGCCTGGGCCTGGGCCTGGGCCTGGGCCTGGGCCTGGGCCTGGGCCTGGGCCTGGGCCTGGGCCTGGGCCTGGGCCTGGGCCTGAGCCTGGGCCTGGGCCTGGGCCTGGGCCTGGGCCTGGGCCTGGGCCTGGGCCTGGGCCTGGGCCTGGGCCCTGAGCCTGGGCCTGGGCCTGGGCCTGGGCCTGGGCCTGGGCCTGGGCCTGGGCCTGGGCCTGGGCCTGGGCCTGGGCCTGGGCCTGGGCCTGGGCCTGGGCCTGGGCCTGGGCCTGGGCCTGGGCCTGGGCCTGGGCCTGGGCCTGGGCCTGGGCCTGGGCCTGGGCCTGGGCCTGGGCCTGGGCCTGGGCCTGGGCCTGGGCCTGGGCCTGGGCCTGGGCCTGGGCCTGGGCCTGGGCCCTGGGCCTGGGCCTGGGCCTGGGCCTGGGCCTGGGCCTGGGCCTGGGCCTGGGCCTGGGCCTGGGCCTGGGCCTGGGCCTGGGCCTGGGCCTGGGCCTGGGCCTGGGCCTGGGCCTGGGCCTGGGCCTGGGCCTGGGCCTGGGCCTGGGCCTGGGCCTGGGCCTGGGCCTGGGCCTGGGCCTGGGCCTGGGCCTGGGCCTGGGCCTGGGCCTGGGCCTGGGCCTGGGCCTAGGCCTGGCCTGAGGCCTGGGCCTGGGCCTGGGCCTGGGCCTGGGCCTGGGCCTGGGCCTGGGCCTGGGCCTGGGCCTGGGCCTGGGCCTGGGCCTGGGCCTGGGCCTGGGCCTGGGCCTGGGCCTGGGCCTGGGCCTGGGCCTGGGCCTGGGCCTGGGCCTGGGCCTGGGCCTGGGCCTGGCCTGGGCCTGGGCCTGGGCCTGGGCCTGGGCCTGGGCCTGGGCCTGGGCCTGGGCCTGGGCCTGGGCCTGGGCCTGGGCCTGGGCCTGGGCCTGGGCCTGGGCCTGGGCCTAGGCCTGGGCCTGGGCCTGGGCCTGGGCCTGGGCCTGGGCCTGGGCCTGGGCCTGGGCCTGGGCCTGGGCCTGGGCCTGGGCCTGGGCCTGGGCCTGGGCCTGGGCCTGAGCCTGGGCCTGAGCCTGGGCCTGGGCCTGGGCCTGAGCCTGAGCCTGGGCCTGGGCCTGGGCCTGGGCCTGGGCCTGGGCCTGGGCCTGGGCCTGGGCCTGGGCCTGGGCCTGGGCCTGGGCCTGGGCCTGGGCCTGGGCCTGGGCCTGGGCCTGGGCCTGGGCCTGGGCCTGGGCCTGGGCCTGGGCCTGGGCCTGGGCCTGGGCCTGGGCCTGGGCCTGGGCCTGGGCCTGGGCCTGGGCCTGGGCCTGGGCCTGGGCCTGGGCCTGGGCCTGGGCCTGGGCCTGGGCCTGGGCCTGGGCCTGGGCCTGGGCCTGGGCCTGGGCCTGGGCCTGGGCCTGGGCCTGGGCCTGGGCCTGGGCCTGGGCCTGGGCCTGGGCCTGGGCCTGGGCCTGGGCCTGGGCCTGGGCCTGGGCCTGGGCCTGGGCCTGGGCCTGGGCCTGGGCCTGGGCCTGGGCCTGGGCCTGGGCCTGGGCCTGGGCCTGGGCCTGGGCCTGGGCCTGGGCCTGGGCCTGGGCCTGGGCCTGGGCCTGGGCCTGGGCCTGGGCCTGGGCCTGGGCCTGGGCCTGGGCCTAGGCCTGGGCCTGGGCCTAGGCCTAGGCCTAAGGCCTAGGCCTGGGCCTAGGCCTAGGCCTGGGCCTGGGCCTGGGCCTGGGCCTAAAGGCCTGGGCCTAAACCTAAACCTAAACCCCCTAAACCTAAACCCTAAACCTAAACCTAAACCTAAACCTAAACCTAAACCTAAACCCTAAACCTAAACCCTAAACCCTAAACCCTAAACCTAAACCTAAACCCCCTAAACCTAAACCTAAACCCTAAACCCTAAACCTAAACCTAAACCTAAACCTAAACCTAAACCCTAAACCTAAACCTAAACCCTAAACCTAAACCTAAACCCTAAACCTAAACCTAAACCTAAACCTAAACCCTAAACCTAAACCTAAACCTAAACCTAAACCTAAACCCTAAACCCTAAACCTAAACCCTAAACCTAAACCTAAACCCTTAGAATCATTCAAAACGTTCTATTTCCAATTTCTTTGTAATATACAAGTTTACTGTACCTAGAAAATCATATAAAATTAGAAAACAATGATGTGTCTAAAAATTTCCTTATGCACATTGAAAAATTCGCTGTTGGTTTTGACATAATTTAGTATGTAGGATATTACTCCATCATTAAAATTATGTGATGTCAGAAAACGTATTTGTCCGAAAAAGTTGGTTTCGCACCTTGAAAATTTCCATCGTGATGTTGTAGGAAATCTATCATCACAAATGTGTTCAAAAAACTTGCTTTCAATATTATTTAGTGTAAACTAGATTACAACACCTATAAAATCATGTGAAATCAGAAAATGACGATTTCCTCAAAAGATTTCCTTTTGCACCTTGAAAAATTCCCCTTCAATAATTTGCCAAAACAAGGCTGATGTAGTAGAAAATCTATGGGGACAAATGTGTTCAAAAGGCTTCATTTTCATATTATTTAATTTATACGAGATTACAAAACCAACAAAAATCCTACGAAATCAAAAAACGAAGATTTGTCCGAAAAATTCCTTTTGTTCCATGAAAATTCCCCTTCAATATTTGACCTAAAAGCCTCCACAACGGTAAAACAATTGGGAGAATTATGTTCAAAAAGCTTTATTTCCGTATTATTTTGATTACAACATTGATAAAATCATGTGAAATCAAAAAAGAAGATTTCTTGGAAAAATTCCATTTCGATATGTTACCTAAAACCTTCCTATAGCAGGAAATTCATCATGACAAAAGTATTCAAAAGATTTATTTTCATATTATTTGGTATATACGAAATAAAATCATATGACATCAGAAAACGAATATTGTCCAAAAAATTCCTTTCCACATTGCAAAATTCCCTTTAGATATTTTTTTCTAAAACCCTTCAACACTAGCAAATTTATCATGACAAAAGTGTTCAAATAATTTTATTTCCGTATAATTTAATATATTCAAGATTACAACACCTATAAAATCATATGAAATCAGCACGTGAAGATTTCCCAGAATAATTCCTTTTGGACCTTAAAAAAATATCTTTCGATATGTTGCCGAAAAACCCCTACAATAGGAAATCTGTCATGACAAAAGTATTCAACGAGCTTTCTTTCCATATTGTTTAGTATATATGAGATTACAACGCCTATAAAATCATGTGAAATCACAAAACGAATATTTGTCCAAAAAAATTCCTTTTTCACGTTGAAAAATTCTCTTTCGATATTTTCTCTTCAAACCTCTAGCAATAGGAAATTTATTAGGACAAAAGCGTTCAAAAAATTTATTTCCATGTTATTTAATATATTGAAGATCACAACACCTATAAAATCATATGAAATCAAAAAAGCAGATTTCCTGGGAAAAAAAATCATTTTGCACCTTAAAAAAATCCATTTTAATATCTTCCCAATAAACCTCCTATAGTAGGAAATCTATCATGACAAAAGTGTTGAAAAAACTTTATTTCCATATCAATTATTATATATGAGATTAAAACACCAATACAATCATGTGAAAATGGGAAGTGAAGATTTGTGTGAACAATTCATTTTGCACCTTGAAAATTCCATTTTGATATTTTTCCTATAAACCACCTATAGTAGGAAACCTATCATGACAAAAGGGTTCAAAAATCTTTATTTTGACATAATTTAGTATGTAGGATATTACTCCATCAATAAAATCATGTGAAATCAGAAAATGTATTTGTCAGAAAAAGTTAGTTTTGCACCTTGAAAAATTCCATTTTGATTTGTTGCCTAAAAACCTCCTGTAGTAGGAAATCTATCATCAAAAAAGTGTTCAAAAAGCTTTCTTTCGATATTATTTATTATATACAAGATTACAACACCCATAAAATCATGTGAAATCAAAAAACAAATATTTGTCCAAAAAAATTCCTTTCGCACTTTCAAAAATTCACTTTCGATATTTTGTCCTAAAACCTCCAGCAATAGGAAATTTATCATGACAAAAGCGTTCAAATAACTTTATTTGCGTATTATTTAATATATTGAAGATAACAACACCCATAAAATTATATGAAATCAGAGATTGAAGATTACCCCGAAAAAATTCCTTTCGCACCTTCAAAAATTCCCTTTCAATATGTTGCCTAAAAACTTCCCGCAACATAAAATCAATAATCACAAAACTTTTCAAAAAGCTTTATTACCATATTATTTAGTATACACGAAATGACAACCCTATTAAATCATGTGAAATCATCAAATGAATATTTGTTAGACAAAAAAAATACCTTTTTGCACTTTGAAAAATTCCCTTTCAAGATTTTGTCTAAAAACCTCTAGAAATGGGAAATTTGTGACATCTTGAATTTTCAATCATGTTTTCAATTAAATAAGTAAGGCCTTTCATCGACGCGCCTATAGTGCTATTCTCTGAGCCGATCACTCATGAGATAACTAGACTATTTGGGAAAGTCATTAAGGGATTTTAATACAATAGACTTGAAAATTTGACTAGGAATCAACTGCTTGACCATGCTAATTTGCGAGGGTCATTACGGCACAATGAAAAATCGATTAGAGATTGAGTATGGGTGATTTCACTTGATTGCAAAATTCTCGTTCACTAAACCGATTTTCTATCATTTTGGGTACCTGTATCCATAATTGAAACCTTGAGATTTTCACGACACCGAAAGTCGCCAATGTGTCGAAGATATGCGTTGTGGTTCGAAAATAGCGGTAGTAGGTCAATTGCACCAAAAATTCCTAAAAACTACCCGGTAGGTTAAGTCACGCTGAAATCGCATCACATTGAAATTAACCGCGAATTTGAACCTAATTTTAGAAATTGAAAGTTATGTCATGTCACGACTTATTTTAGGAACATCTACTCATCATTCGAAGAATTTTCGATGATTCTGAGATTTTTACTGAAAATCGATTCCGGCGTTTTAGAAAACGAACGGAAATTTGGATTGGCCGAATTAAAGGGATTTTGACTTGCAAACCGAGCTACTTGGCAAAAGGGAATTGTAGAAATTATGCGGGCTTTTTCTATATCAAAATTGGGCATCAAATTGAAGAATTTGGAGCTTTGTAGGGGGCAGTATTTTTGGCTTCAAAAGTGGATTATTTTGTGGAATTAACTTTGCTATAAAGTATTTGGAGGACTATAGAATAAACATGAAGACTTTAGAGGCCAAGTTATGGTGAATTAGATATTTTCCTTTCACTATTTTTCTTCTCTCTCTCATTGGACTGCTGCCCCTCAGCGAAGCTCGGCCATCCATCTCCCTTCGTGTCTTTGGTCTTCCTTTCTCTCACGCCAAATAACCTATCTCTCTCTCTCTCTCTCTCTCTCTCTCTCTCTCTCTCTCTCTCTCTCTCTCTACTTGTAGTTTGTTTTCATTTCCCTTTTATTCTTCTTCTTGAAAATTTGCTCCTGCATCGTGGCTTCATTCAACGTCCACCGAATTCAACCTACAATCAGCCACCCCTTTCCACTCCATAGTGTCTCCTTCGATCAACAACAACAACCACCAAGGCCCCTGTTGACCGCCCCATCACCCACATGATTGAAGCCAGTCGCAAGCCCGCACGAAGCGCGGCCGAATCCAGCAGCGTTGTGGGCTTCCTTGAGGCAATTTTTGGGCCCAATCCATGCCCCGTTAGCGTCACCATTTTGGACTTTGTCAATCCTCGTCGCATGCCCGTCGTTTTGGTACGGCGGTGCAAATCAAGTGAGTTAACCCACTAAACCTCTCGCTTAGTAGGTTAATTATGCTTATAAGGTAATTAGATTAAGTTAATTAAAGTTTAGGTGGTTAGTTAGATTAGATTAGTTATTTAAATATCCAATTTTGCATATTAGGTTGTTAAATTAAGTTAATTAAGGCCTAGATAGATTGTATTAATTATCTATTTGGTTCAGAAATTTTTCGGGCCGTCTCGATATTTAATTAGACAATACCAGCCTAGGTTAGCAATTTTGATATTTAATCAAATTATTTAATTATTAAATATTTTGAAAATTAGACCGTGATAGTCGGTGACCGGAATTTGTTGCTGATTGCAATGTTGTGTTCGGTTTATGCAATTGGATGTTAATTTGTGCAAATTGAATACTTATTGGATTTTTGGTAATTTATTCCAAAAATTATGAATTTTAATATTTATTTAGAAAATCTGAGGTGTTAGGTTTTAACACCGAAAATAGGTTTATATACTATATAAACAGTGGGATTTTTAAATTTGAGGATATCAATTTTTCGAGTTCGATCTTACCATATCACCACACACGACTATTTTCGCTAGGTGTTTTTTATATGAAGAAAATAGACCAAGATCACCATTTTAATGAAGATATTTGAGTGCAATGCACGGTGTCTGAGCCGAGATTGATGGATCATGTGTTGGTTAATGAGAACCCATCTCAAGCTTTAAGCCGGACATTACCCTTTATGGGATATCAATTCTTTGGATCATGGGTCACAATAGATTACGGACCTACGTCCATTCGGAGAAGCCATCTATTAAGATATAAACATCATCGTGCTCAATCATGGTGAGGCGACGCCTAGCTATGCCAAAAGGACACCAAACTTATGAGTAGGTGACTCGGGTCACAACAGATTCTGGACCTGCGCCCCCTCAGGGAAGCCGTCTATTAGGCTAAAGACATGGTCATGCTCAATAGCGGTGAGACGATACCTGGCTATGCCAGTAGACACCGAACTTATGAGTAGGTGGTTCCCTTAAGAAGGCAAAATTAACAATTGGAGTGCTTGTGATTAAGCGAGCTATGAGACGTTTCATTTGTTGTGTGCATTAATTATATGCATTTGAGAGAAGAAGCGTTTGACATGCGGGAAGGAAGCGAGGTGAAGAGAGTTCCCGAGTTCTAGTTGTGTGCTTGTGTGGCTAGAGCGCCCGGGACGTATTTACTTCCTAATATGGGTTCGGGAGTGGACTTACCGAGACATTATGTCATTAGTTATTGTATAACCATTTTCAAGTCCTTAGTTGATGGTCGTGGAGGACCAAAGCTCGAAGGTGGAGTCTGAGAGATCGGCATCTATGTCCTACTAGTATGTTGTAGGATAACTCCTTTTAAAAGTTGATCATTTGGTAGGCTTAACCAAGACTCTTTTTGTATATAAACCTAGTTGTTTATAAAGGTGTGCTTTTGTGAAATGTTGCCCTACTTTCCTATCCCATGTTGTTTGTTGTGAGGGGTTATTATTTCGCTTCCACATGTGCAATTAAAAATGAAAGGGTCGGTGACTAGTCCTGGAAAGTCACGTTTGTATCGACCGCAGTGGGACGTATGCATGCCCAAAGGTCGAGTTGTGACAAAATTGATCATGACAAAAGTGCTCAAATAACTTTATTTTCATATTATTAAAAAATACACTCATAAAAACGTCTCAAGTTCTTATACATAAGGTCTATCTCAAAATGAACTATTGAGCCACCTATGCTCCTAAACCTTCTGCTTCAAGTTCCTGGTCCCTCACACTAGGGACCTGAAAATGGTTATTCAATAACCAGTTGGATATAAATCTCAGTGAGTCCTGTCTTAAGCCCCTGATTAGAACACTAACTCAACTCGAGGTATCTCTTCAGAACCTTCCCACAACAAGCAACAACTAACAATCAATTCACATACAACCTTACTGGTATGCCATACCCTACACATTATAATTCAGCATGATACATACAATGCACATGGCCATTAGATAATGCATTTCATCAATCACATATGAGTCGCATCACAAGTGATCTTACTTGGCCATTGCCACAGCCTGCACGTTATCGATTCATGCATGCATGCCATAAACAATGTGGTTCACTCATGCATGAGCGGAACCAACAATACTATGATTTTCATGCGTTCACGCACATTAGCGCACCACTTATCCCTCATCAATCAATTACACGGGTCCCGAATATAAGGTAAAATCGATGCGATACGTTCTATTCCATGCCACGCAATTTTACCCAATAATAAGGCCCAACCATCTCAACACTCATGCATTCCAATTGATCACTGCGATACAGGCATGATTATCGCCACAAAGGCATGTTCCAATTGATCACTACCACATAGGCTCAATTACAACCACACAAGCACATTCTATGCCACACAGGCAAGTTCTACGCCACATAGGCCAATTCTACGCCACATAGGCAAGTTCAACGCCACACAAGCTAGCTCTACACCACACAAGCATGATCTTATTACCGCCACACAGGCTCGATTAAAGCCACACAAGCATTTCAAAAAGGAGTATTAGCTAACTGACACACAGAGGGGAACGGATTCAACATAATGATCACACAGACACACCATCACAACTCCATTTTTATCTTTGGGCACTTAGTCACTGCACACACGCTTGCATTTATACTTTCAAATCATCTTCTCCCCAAGGGAACCCATTTCGGTGTCCCTCGAACAAACCGGTTTCCCCTTTTTGTGAACAACATACATTTCATGCGGATGTTTTCGTAATAACACATCCAATCACTTCATAAATTCAACACACATGAATTTCAGACACTTTTTGCATTCTGGATTAACAGTGCACGTGAACAGTGCGCACAAACAATATTCGGTGAATAGTGCACGTGAATAGTGTTGCATGAACAGTGAATTTTCATAATTTAATAAATAGTAAATTTATATTCAGGAATCATTAAAACAATAATTAAATTAAGGAAATAAATCAATTAAGATAAACATGCTTAATTAACCACATAATCATCATTAATCTAATAAAGTAAAATTAAGCTAAACTAATCTTAGCCATTAATCTAACAACCTATCTTAGGACTAATATAACTGAATTAAATCACCTAAACTAGAATTAACACTAATTAAATTAACCCTGAGCAAGTTTAGGCTCTAATCAAAGGATTATAAGCTAAACACACCCATTAAGCGGGCCAAAGACACCGACGCTGTGGCAACGACGGTGGCTACGCACCGGGACCTTTACCATGATGATCCAAGGTGGTCCCAAGCTCAACATAGCAACCACAACTCGGACTCCCTCTGAAATTTTGAAAAACAGCCCTGTTGAAGGAGAAAACAAGTTAACGGCTTGGCCGAAGCTCTAACAAGGGGGGTGGCCAGCAACCAGCGGCACCCAAGGGTCTTAGGGGTCTTGCTAAAGGTTGGGATGGGCAAAGGAAGGGCTGGAATGAGATAAAAATAAAGAAAAATGCGGAACAGTGCAAGCGGGCAGGGGACCGACGGACCGGTGACCGGCGGCTTACGGTGGCTGTACAAGATGGTCGGTGGCTCCGTTCGGGGCAAGGTTGGGCTCTTTTGAATAGTCTGGATGTGCTGGTCATGGTGATTGGTGGATCGTTGGCTAATTCGTCTAGAAAGACCACTTTTAACTAAGATCTTTGGAGCGAGCGGAAGGAAGGAAAAACGAGGAGAGCGAGAGATCCGTCAAGGAGAGCTCAAGGAGGAGAGAGAGAAGATGAAGTGAGAGCTTTCAATGCCCCCATCAAGCCCTTCAATGCTTGCTTCAAGTCTCCCTACCATGACATCATCTTATCTCTCTTCTCTAGCCTTTTTCTCCCTACAACTAGGGGCAATTTGGTCATTTCACCTTGCACAATTCCCATTTTGTCCTTAGGCTGAAAATGAAAGATGAGCTTAAGAAATGGGCTAGGCCATGAATAGGATTGGGCTTGGGAATTGATTAGGCTCAAATGGGCTTAAGGTTGGACCATGGGCTTGAAAGATAAATAGTTGGTTTTGGCCCAATGGGCTCATTTGCTTGCCTTAGGCCCATTATGGTGGTTGTCCCACCTTAGGCCTAGGGCCCACACTTTGGCTTAGCCTAGCCCCGTCCTCATGGGCTCACCTCCTCGGTTCGAAAATCCCTTTTTCTAATTACCCGGCTTAATTGGCTCGACCATTTGTCGAAGTAGCTTCATCCAAAGTCCGACTGGACGTTCCCGATAATTCGAAGCCCAATCTTTTGTTCTCGTGCGATGTCAATTTCACCTAATGCCATTTAGGGTACAACTCAAATTAACAGCCGGCTACGAGAATTCACATGTAACTGACTCGTGCCAAACCACGTTCAAGACATCTTGATGCATGGATATCCTTGACTACATGAAATTACGGATGATAGATTCTTATTTCAAAGTACACGATTTTTTAGGATCAACATAGGGTCGTTTGTAGGTTTGACAACGGTAAACAAAATCACTCGTCGTCCCATTATGTTGTATTTGCGAATCAACTTCTAGTCGTCCTTAGAATCGGCCTGTCTATCTACAGGATCGTCCTCACGCAAGTCTCATGGTCAAGTCATTTTCCTAGGTTGAGTCCTTTAGTCGTACGAGTTCTATCCTCATTAGCCTTTCCCCTTAAGGTCAGTATCTCAGGAGTGATCATTTTAGAGTGAGATCAACCATCAATGCATTGGCAAAATTCACCTTCACTCATCCCTTAAAGGGCTCGAATTTGAGGATGTCACAGGAAGCCTGATGCTAATTTCAGAAGATGTCACAAGGTTGGTCACATGGAAGCTATCTGCAAAGAGAACAATCACCAGCAAGTAGGAGAAGCATAGATAACAGTGAATGAGATTGAGGAAGAACACTTGTTTGTAGCTTCCTATTATGGCTCTTTTGTTGAAGATGATGCATGGCTAGTGGATAGTGGTTGTACCAATCATATGACTGGAAATTTGAAGCTATTATGGAGTATAGACAAGTCAGTTCTGTCTAGAGTTAGAATTGGCAATGGACAATATATCAAAGTACAAGGGAAGTGTACAGTGGGTATTGAAGGAAATCAGGAGGTGAAGCTAATCAATGATGTTCTCTTTGTGCCAAAAGTTGACCAGAATCTATTGAATGTCGGTCAATTAGTTGAGAAGGGCTATAAGGTGAAGTTTGAAGGGAATGATTGCCTTATTGATAATGTAGATAGCAAAGAAGTGCTTAGAATGCCAATGAGGGACAAGAGCTTCGTGGTGAAGCCATAAAAGATGCAACAAGTGGCTTTAAAGTGCAAAGAAGAAAATATAGAGCTATGGCATAAAAGGATTGGGCATGTTCACGGGAAGAACATGTTATTTATGTAGAGGAATAGCTTGGCGGATGACTTGCCAAGTTTGGATGAGGAATTTCCACAGTGCATAACTTGTCTTCTTAGCAAGCAAACCAAATTTCCTTTCAAAGGAAGAGGCTGGAGAGCATGTGAGAAGCCGCAATTTGTCCACACAAACTTGTGTGGACCTATGTTTGAGTCATCTCTTAGTGGTAGTAGGTATTCCATTACTTTCACAAATGACATGACCAGGATGAGCTGGATTTATTTTCTGCAAGCCAAGTCTGAAGTTGCTTATGTGTTCGTGAAGTTCAAAGCCTTAGTTGAGAATTAGAGTGAGAAGAAAATTGCTCAAATCGATAATGGTTGAGTATCTTGTTCACAAGTTTAAGTTAAACTGTGAGCAAGCAGGCATTGTGCAACAGTTTACTACTCCCTATTCACCTCAACAGAATGGGGTCAATGAGAGGAAAAACATAAGTATTATGGAGATGGCTAGATGTATGATGTATGAGAAGAAGTTACCTAAGAAGTTCTAGGCCGAGGCGCTAATCGCAGTGTTTCTCGAACATATTGCCCATAAAGGCCCTAAAGAGGTCAACACCTTTTGAAGTCTGATATGGTGTTAGACCTTTTGTGAAGATTTTGAAGGTTTTTGGGTGTTTGTGTTATACTCATATTCCTCAGGTCAAGAGGGACAAGCTGGATCAAAGAGTTGAGCTTGGAGTCTTCATTGGGTGCAATCTCCAATCAAAGGCTTACAGGATTTTTCAGCCTATGATAGGGAAGGTGATTGTGAGTATAGATGTTGTTTTTCTAGAGAAAGATGAGTAGAATTGGATGGAAGAAAAGAATGCAAGACAACAACAATCTGTAAAACAACCTGCAACAATTGTAGAGGTTGATGAAGTTGTGGATGGATTGGAAGATAGTATGGATGATCTACCAGTAAGAGGCATAAGGTCACTTGCTTAAATCTATGAAAGAAGCAATGTGGCAATGCTTAAACCATCTAACTTTGTGGAAGCTAAGGAAGATTAAAGGTGGATTGCAGCAATGCAGGAGGAGTTTGCAATGATTTAGAAAAACCACACAAGGGAGCTTGTTGATAGACCATTTTAAAAGAATGTAATTGGGGTTACGTGGGCATTGAGAACAAAACTTAATCTTGATGATTCTATCAATAAACATAAAGCTAGACTGGTTGTGAAAGGCTATGCTCAAATATGGGGAGTAGACTATTCTAAGACATTTGCTCCTGTTGGAAGGCTTGATACAATCAAGCTACTATTAGCTATTGTAGCAAAGAAGGGATGGCATTTATTTCAGTTAAATGTCAAGTCTACATTTCTGAATGAAGAGCTCGAGGAGGAGATTTTTGTTGAACAACCTGAAGGCTTCAGTATCAAATGGCAAGAAGAGAAGGTATACAGATTGAGGAAAGCTCTATATGGACTGAAGCAAGCTCCTAGAGCTTGGTATGAGAAGATAGACCGATATTTGTAGGATTTTGGCTTTGTAAGAAGCTTGAGTGAGTTCACTCTTTATTTCAAGAGGGTGTGTCACACCCCAATCCTCCGAGCACGTGCCCATCCCTCCTTGGTCGATTAAATTGCGACGCCCCAGGTCGCTGACCCATTCATTTTAATGCACATGTAGAAATGAATTACTAATCCCCTAAAAATAACAAACATGGATAGAAAAGAAGGACACCAAATTTCAAATCAACCCATTAATGAAAACCACAATCTAGTTTACAAATAGAGGCCAACTCTAGGGTCTAAGTATAGAAAGTTTATCTTCAAAAAGAACTTTTGAGCCATCCATGCTCTTGATCCTTCCATCTTAAGCTTTCAGATTCTTCACCGTAGGGACCTAAAAATGTTATCTCACAACGAGGTGAGATGACGTCTCAACAAGTTCAACTCTCTAAGCCCCGACTAGGAAGAAAATACGCCCAAAGGGCTGCCTAAGCACAAACCCGAGAAAGAAGGCTTACCTTTGCCTCAATTCCTTCTTGCAAGTCGGTTTAATTCAAAAACTCAACCAACCATTTCAATTCATCAAATCAGATCTAATCATCAATCAATCAACTCAGTGGATTACATGTCATCAAGACCTTCCCTTGGTCGGCCCAATCAATACTATCGAGTAAGTCTAATCATGTTAGGACTGCTCCCTCTAAGCTGATAATAGATAGTATAGCTCACGTTAAGTTGATAAATAATATACTACTCTTTTACTAAGCTGTCATATCAGAGCCCATAGGTTGATATAATTTACTAATAATGCTCACTATAAGCTGATAATAATATTGCTCGCTCTAAGTTGATAAGGTATACTACTCTCTTACTAAGCTGACATATCAGAGCCCATAGGTTGATATAGTATACTGGTATACTGCTCTCTATCTAAGCTGACATATCAACTCATAGACCGATATAGTATACCACCCTAAACATATAACCAATTCATTATTTTTATCATACCCGATAAAAATAGTCGTGTGTTGGTACACGATGGGCCTTCACCAAAATACAACATTTTCACTTGAAAATCCCACCATTCAACAGTCCACAAATCCATTTTGGGCGTTGTAAAACGACACCTGATGATTTTCTAATTAGTTACTGAAATTAATTAATTTTGGGATAATTACTCCCAATCACATATCACCCTCAATCAACACAAATTAGAACTTGAATAAATAAATAGATCACACCACTGCAATCAGCATAAAATTCTGGTCACAAGCTATCCTGGTCTATTTTTCGAAAAATAAATAATTAAGGAAAATAGTAAATGCTAATAAATAGAAATTAGGCCCGGAAAGCCTAATTGGAGGCTGAGACTGTCCTAGAAAATTTTGAACTACTCTACATAAATACTAGAGCTTGTTTATGCTATAACTACACTACCCTAACCACCTAACATGCAATAACCATTAATTAAATCGCTAATCAAATATAACTATACACCTAATCCATACTTAATCTAAACTAAATAACCCTTAAGCGTCAATAAACTACTAAGCAGGAATTAGTGAGTTAAACTCACTTGATTAATGATCTGTTGTGGCACCCCTCGACGGCCCCCGATCCGCTAGAGTCATCACAGTTCGCTTTTCCTTTTTCTTTCCCAAAATAACAAGTCACTTTGATACCATTTTTAATTGTAGCGGGTCCATACAACCATGGGGGTTTACATCTTTTATTAACGGTCCCTTGCGCAATTTACATAACGGAAGCATATCCAACAATTCCCTTCCCTACATTCAGAAATCGATGCACACTTACTAAACATTTATAGGTAAAAGCCGTACACCTTTTATTTACTTAAACCGGATGGGCATTGTTCATCGGTACATCAAAATGCCGTAGTCTTCTATACTCGGCTACACTCCAAAAGATGACCAACATTTCCTCCAACAGTCATACACTTAAAGTCCATCGATCAGTGTAGGCGTCCAAAAGCTCCTTCCCTTGCTATCCTCCTCCTCACGGTTATATCCAACCGTTCAAACCATCTACTAATATGAAATGTTGGTCCCTAAAAGGGGTGAGTACAACCACTCAGCAAATAGGGAAATCCAGTAACAACTCAATGCATCAAGTAAATCATACATGCATTGCAGACGTTACTCACCTTGAAGCCATGCGCATACTATCATGCATCATCATAACAGTTTATAACACATACATGTGTATCATCATCGTATCATACATGTCATCATCATCATGACATCATCACATTACACATGTCATATCATATATCATCATCATTATCATCACCATGCATATCATCATGCATGTCATATCATCATCATTATCATGTATATCATCATACATATCGTCATCATCATCATCTTGCATATCATCATGCATATCATCATGCATATCATATTATCATGGGTGATCATCGTTATTTCACATCACATATCATTACCATCATCATGCATATCATCATGCATATCATACCATGGGTGATCATCATATCACATCACATATCATCACCATCATCATGCATATCAGCATGCATATCATACTATAGGTGATCATCATATCACATCACATATCATCATCTCCATCATCATGCATATCATCATGCATATCATACCATATCATGCCATGAGTTAATTTTCATCTTTATCTTTAAATTTGATCACCACATCACCCTTCCTCGATTCGTCAATTTTATCTCATATTTTACACTCGCATCTCATGCAAGAAAAACCTCCGGGCATGTATCCAAGATACAACTGGGCATCCGGCCCCCCACATTCCGGGCATCTCGCATCCCAACTAGCATCATGAGGAACCTCCGGGCATGTATCCAAGATACAACCGGACATCCGGCCTTTACCCTTCTAGCCGGGCATCTCGCACCCAAATCCTGGCATCGCTAGGCATTCCCTTCGGGCAAAGACCTCCGACAAGGCTTCCGAAATTATGTACCGACATACCACCAGGCCTCTCCTGGAATTACGTACCGTATACCACCGAGCATCCTGACACTCCTGGGGAATCTCTGGAATTATGCCACTAGGCCACCGAGCATCATCATCCACCACAACCACATCCTCACTTATCATTATCCACATTCACCATCCTTTTAATCTCATTATTACATGGCATATGATTCACACATGCATCACAATTTATGATTACATACACCAATGCCATATAACAATGCATAATAAATTCAATGGAATTCATGGCAAGTAAAATAATCCCTTATTATTTTCTTATTTTATTATTATTATATTATTATATTATATTATTATTATATTATTATATTTATTTATTTTCATAAATAAATATTTAATTTAATATCTATGATTTTCCCAAAATCATAATATTCTAACAATCACTAAACAAATCAATAGGATCACAATTTCATACAAAATTCATGGCCAAATTGAATTTCTCATAATTTCACAATTTCCACAAAATAGCACATTATATTCGGATAATGGCCAGACTTGCACAGTTTCCATAGAAATTCAATTAAAATATCCATACGGCCTCCACAAATTACGAAATTTTACAGGGTGATAGCCAACACATTGTCGTGCATTTTTCATGCAGAACTCTAAGCCAAATTCTTTTTAGATTAATTTATACAACCCCACGAAACTTCCGAAACCACTACCGCGTCGTCCAGAATACACATCTCCGAAATATTAAGATTTCACCCATCTATTCTCTTTCGTTTCCTCTGAATTTTGAGTATGTTATGTACCAAGGTGTCCTTTACAAGTTTCATGAAGAGATCTAGGTCAAATAACCAAAGTATGGTCACCATTTAACTCCACGAAGTCTCGGGTGTCTCGGAATACTTCACCAGAACCATCGTTTCCAAGATCTAGCCGATTCACCAAGCTATACTTGTTCTTTTTGCTTCAAATTTGAGTATATTGTAGTTTAAAGTGTTCCCTACAACTTTCATGAAGACATCGAAGTCAAATATTCAACAGAAATCAACATGCAAACAAGAATCTAGCAAGAGGTCAGTGAAAACTTCCCAGATCTAGGGTCTCCGTGTAATGGAACTTTAACCCCTCATATCTCCATCATTTTCCACAAAATTTCAGTATGTTAGGCTGCGTTTGGTAACGTTTCTGTTCTTTTTTTGTTCCAGGGAACAGAAACAAAAAAAAGTGTTTCTGTTCCAGAAACAGTTTTTGAACAAAAGAACACGTTTGGTAAGTGTAAAAAAAAACTGTTCTTGAAATAAAAAAAGAACAGAAACACGTTTGGTAACTGCAGTTAATTTTTGTTCCTAGAATAGAAAAAGAACAGAAACACGTTTGGTAAACTGTACAAAATTTCTGTTTTTAATTTTTTTTTTAAAAATGCTTTTTTCTAAATAAAGTTTAAATGGGATGAGAATTATCATTCTCATGAAATGCTCATTAATTTTATTTTGTTCATGGTGAGTGAAGAAAATTTTTTTCATACTTGGTAGAAAATTTAAAATGTAAAGTTAGAATCAAATTTTGTTTCAAGTACTTTTTTTATTTTTGATTTTTATAACATTTAAACTTGATTGAATTCTCATTCTCATGAAATTGTCATCAATTTAATTTTGATAATGGTGAGTGAAGAAAAATATTTCCCACATAATCATATATGCATACTTAAAAAAAAATTATAAGTAAAGTTCGTACAATAAGAAATATAAAAAAAAAAAAAGAGTACATCTCAACATGAATCATTCCATACATGACATCACAATAATGAAGCATTATAGTTCATTGTTCAACTTCATCACAGTGAATACTTAAAAACAATATTACAAAAATCAACAAATCTCCTGCATATTGTGATCCCTTGCCATTTTATTTGCAATACTTATCCTAAGCATGTTCATCCCAGATTCCTGCTCATGACTAGGATCTGCAACCTCCACTTCTGTAGGTCCAAATGGATACTCCGGATCTCCATAAATGGAAAAATTTCTGTCCATCCTATCTTGATCACGGATGTAATTATGAAGAGCACAACATGCAATTACAATAAGTGCTTGCTTCCGAATTGTAAATGCAGGCATATGTCTCAAAATTGTGAAGCGATTCTTTAATGCCCCAAATGACCTCTCAATTACATTTCTTAGTGAAGAGTGCTTGTAGTTGAATAACTCTTTTGCTATTCTTGGCCGTCTCCCACTCCCTCTATATTCGCTGAGATGGTATCGTTCCCTTTTAAATGGAGTTAAAAATCCCGGAAGTGCTGCATAACCAGAATCACACACGTAGTATTTCCCTACAACATGAAATATATAAATTTGTTGTGATATTCAACCATAATATAATCACAAATGTCTATATAAACAAAATAAATACCAGGTGGTGGTCGAGGAAATTGCAATCGAGGAGTTTCAAGTGCTGCCGAAAGCACTCGACAATCATTGGCAGATCCTTCCCATCCAGCATAGACGAAAGTAAATTTCATATCAAATGAGCAAACACACAACACATTCTGGGTGGTACTCCCTCTCCTGCCTCTAAATCGAACCAACTCAGACACTGGGATAATAGCATTTATATGGGTGCCATCCATAGCACCTACGCAGTCTTGTCAATTTATTGCTAATATAAGATTATATAAGATTATGAATAACATGTATTTGACGATATAAAGTCGATATAGAAATCATACCTTGAAGTAGCGTTTATGACTAGGATCCATAAGAATTTCTTGTGGGATGACATCAAAGGACGGTGGTTTGATTATCTCCTTTGCATGTTGGATAATTGCTTTCAACACTCTGTTGAAATACTTGCTGATCGTTTCTCCAGAATGTTGAAATCTCTCACATAAATCTCGGTTTGAGCTACCATGACAAACCAAAGATAAGAATATCCCAATTTGTTCATCAACTCGAATATATCGACTATCTTTTAACCAACCTCTTACTCTCATCAAATCACATAAATTTATAAAAACATGCCTCTCCATCCTGAAGGCTTCATATATCCTATCTGAATGTCCAGAAATCATCTCCATTATCCATTCGGATCCTGATAATTTGCTGTCCCTAATAGGTTCTCTTGTATGCACGGACCTGTCAATGGCAACCGTGCACAACCACGCTAGAAATATGCGAAGATCATCATCATCCAAGAATTGTTGAACTTGTCCTACTTGTTCACTACATATACTATCCGATCCCTCTTCCATAGTACCTATACGATCAAAAAAATATACAAACATCAATATAGATTTTGAAAGTATATCCAGCAACAATCAATAGCATAAGTCATAACATAATAGAAGATGCCATTATATGTAAGTAGCAAAAGTCTCAACACTAACATACATAACATAAAGTTATACAATCTTATGCAAGGTCTTTCAATCCATAATATATTTCCAAACATCTTTAAAGATGATAAAGAAGTCCATTTCTCCTTTCAGGGGTGGATTTAATGAAAGCCACCCTCCATGAGGCACTATCGCATGCTCGATCCACTGCTTTGTTGTAAACTTCTTGGTCTATCTCGGGCATACTTAATAGAATATCCATCACAGCCTCTATGGAGAAAGGGTCCACGGGTGATGGCATGCTGCCGAAAGTCATTGAGCCATTACCAGATTGACTTGACTTAACTTTCAAAAAGTCTTGTATGGCTTTGCAAGTGTCATCAATACTATTTTGGGTAGTCCTCCTTCTCCTCTTAGTGTTTGGAGTCCTATCCAATCTGTGTTTCCCACGAATTGAAGTTCCAGCATCTTCTGATGGGAAGACTCCCTCATCAGTGTGGTGATCACCAAAGTCATCTGTATGGGCACCACCAGCATCATCATAGGCATTGCCACCACTGTTGCCACCGCATGCATTGTAACCACTGTTGGCACCACCTCCATTGCCACCACCGTTGTCAGCTTCCTCCGACACTGCCGCATTTTCAGCATTTCCAAGGCCATATTCCCCAGTAGCATATGTACCACCAAATATAATACATAGCTCGGGATACTGGGGAAATCCATCCTTCCCGAATTTGGCCCACTCTACATTCTCCTACAATTTTCACAGCAATTAAATTTCAGCAATGTAATTATACAATGTAAAACATACATATATAATGACAACAAAATGACTAAAAAATTAGAAAAAAAATACCTTGATGTGATCTTCCCAGACGTTTGGATCGTCGACAATAACTCTTTTATTTTCATTATCCCAACCAAATCAGACCGGGACATAAGTTTCGAAAACTACCATCTTGTTTTCTCGTTTGTTCACCTTGTTTCTCAGCTGGACCATGGTATATTGGCACCCTGTTTGTCTAAAGAATTCATTTTGGATATTCCTCCAACCTGCTTTGTTGAAAGTAGAAGAGGTCCGATTTCCCTTTTTGACCTCATCCACCAACAAACCGATAAATAGGTTGGTCACCGACTCGGTCCACTTTGCACTGAATTTTTGTGGCTCTGATGCCATTTAATCTTTGATCGGTTGAGCAGCATATGAGTTATCAGTTAAATCAATAACATAATACTATATATGCCATACATAAAAGCATTATCAAGAGATGCAAGCCAAAAAGACTTAGCTTTAAATAACGATAATTCTTGAACTACATGCAACCTATGACTAGCAATGATCAACCTAAAGAATTCATTGTAATGCTACATACAATATAATTTTGTTGCTATAACTCAAGTTGACGTGTTACATTTTACAAGGCAGATGTGAAGTGGTTCATGCAAATAGTCACACAAAAAAATGGCAATCAGAGACCTTGATGAAATGGCAATCCACTTGTATGTGAATTTTTTTTTTTTTTTGCTTTTTTCCTGTGGTTTCATCTCTTCATGTTCCCTGTGGAGTAGCATTATATGCAGGTTAAAGTGTACAAAAGCGGTCCCTCTATTGTTTCACATGGCTGTAGAAGTTAAATTACAATACTAAAAATGGGTCTAATGTACCGAGCTGTGTGCATATAGATGTACCTGTCTGAAAGGCAATATTATCCAGGGAGTGGACGGCGTGTACCGAAGGAAAGTGCTTCCAACTAAAACTCCACCACTTCTCAACACTCGAGTAATTTCTGCAATCTGCCCATACGCAGCAAAGGGGTTAAGAACTTTATATCAGCCACTTGATGGGGATGAAGAAATAATGTGTTTATCAAGAGCTCGTTCCACAGCTAAAGCTCATTAAAATTTGACCTGTAATCACCAAAATTTCTTTTCCATATCTTTTTTCACATCATTGTACCATGATTAGAGAAAATGAATCTATCATTGAGCTAAGCCACATTTGACCATGATGAAATATGATTTGAGCATTTTAGGGAGGAGTTGTAGAATCATGCAAACCAAATCCATGAATTATCATTATTTCTCATGCATATATCAAATGACAAACTTCAAAATTACGCAAGAAGTTATTTGAAACATTACGAGATTCCACAACCCCTCAAAACCCAGCTTCTAGAATTATGCTAGTAACCATGTAGAGCTATAAAGGTTTCAAACTCCCCAAGCACACCTCATCCCCTCTTCCCGCGGTATCCCGATGCGAACCGCTAACTTATCCCAAGCCATCAGCTTCACTAATGCCCGTGTAACCCTTCGCATAACCGCACAATGTCACTAAGCACCTCATAATTTGGCTGCGCCGCGCGAGCCACGACCGTGGCTGCTTGGCCGAGCCAGCTGCTCCGCGCTCGGCACGAGCGAGCTACGCTGCTCCGAGCGAGCCACGCTCGAGCGAGCTAGCAGCTCGCTCGACCGAGCTGGCGGCGCAGCTCGCTCGTCCGAGCTCGCGGCGCAGCTCGCTCGACCGAGTGTGGCTGCTTTGCTCGCTCGGCCGAGCAGCCACGGGCAAGCGAGCTGCTCCGAGCTCGCAATGACCGAGCTGCACCGCTCGGAGCTCCGCACGATCGGCCTGCGCCGCGCCGAGCGAGCTACCGAGTGAGCAGAGCAGCTCCGGCGAGCAACCGTCGCCCAGATCTAGCAGATCTGGGCGACGGCTCCCTTTGGGGGTCGGCCTCGCTCGCTCGAGCTGCTCTGCCAAGTGACCACAGCTGCTCGAGCTCGGCAGAGCAGCTGCAGCGAGCGACGCTCGCTTGAGGCTCGAGTGAGCGTCCGGCGGTGGTCGGCGAACGCGGGTGTCGCCGAGCTCGACTTCTTCGAACGGAGATGGAGGAGCAGCGGGCCTACGTGGATTGGGAAGCTTCAGCCGGTTGACGGAGCACCACTGTCGAAGTCGGAGAGTGAGCGGAGTGGGGAGGCGCCAGAGAATCGCCGGACAGTCCGCCCGAGTGGGAGGCGCCGGAGAGGGGAGGCGCCAGAGAGGGGAGGCGTCGGGGGAGAGAATGAGCTTCGCACGGGCACGAACAAGAAGGGCTTCGCACGAGCTTCGCTTTGTTCCCGTTTTGTTCCAATTGTGTTTTTTATTTCTGTTCTTTTTTGGTTTCCCAGAAGTGTTTCTGGAGAAGAGAAACAACAAAAAGTTGTTTCTGATTTCTGTTTCAATTTTGTTACAAAAACGAAAAAACAAAAAAAGAACAGAAACGCAAACAAACGCATTTCTGTTCTTTTTTTGTTCCCTGGAACAAAAAAACAGAAAAAGTGTTTATAAACAGTTTTGAGAAATAAAAACATGCACAGCCTTATAGTACAAGACGTTAGCTACAATGTTCATGAAGACATCGAAGCCCAAATCGGACTCCAAGCACACACGCAAGCTGAAACAAGCTACTGACTCCAACAAACCGAACAAGAACAGTCACACGGTTTGCAAATAACAAACCCTTACCTCGGTTTTTCGCACAAATCACACGTAAAATCGAACATGCAACCAACAAAACAAACATGCAAGAGAAGTTAAGGACTCCACTTCCCTCTTAGATGAGCAAACGACGACGAACGGACGGCGGGGTACGGCGATTCCTCCTCGGCTCCGCCTCCTCTCCCTCTCGGTCTCTCCCTCTCTCTCGCAATTCCTCTCTCTCCCTCTCTCTTGGCCGAATGGAGCAAAAACTGCTCACTCACCTTTCTCTCTCTCTTTTTATATCCCCATCTTCTCATGATTAGTAATCATTGCTTGCCACCTAAATGGACCAATGCATGGCATCCTAGTCTAGGCCAATGCATGCCCTTCTTTGCGCCACTTGTCTTGATCCATGCATGGGCCGGCCACCTCTTCCTTTGGGCCTTAATGGGCCGGTCGAATCCCCCCCTTGGGCCGACTAGCTTGGCCCACCAAGCTTAGGCCAATGGGTCCAAGGCCCATTCGAATTTAATCCCTTTTTTCTCTTTTTTCTCTTTTTGAATTCCTTCTATAAATATTTTTGAATTCCAATTTTCATCTTGGCCAAAGTCTTTAGGCATTTTTGTTCATTGAAATTTAATGTATAAATCTTATGGCCAAGCATAGATTATTAATCTATTAAATTTAAATTTCCACAATCACAAGCACAAATCATCAAATTTAAAAATTTAATGGCTAAAACATAAGCCATGGAAATTCTACCACCTAATTAAAGACTTTAACACACCTTATGGCTTGGCTTTGAATTTCGGGATGCCACAAGTTGCTCGGATCAAAATGATGCGGACCCGACGAGGGTCGATAAACTCCAAAGTGGGACCGCCAATGGGGGCCAAACCAGGGCCGAAATTGGCCCATAAAGCTTCGCGGTTGAGCTGGTCTTGTGGCTCCAATTCTGTGGAAACAAGAACGACGGCTGAACAGGTGTGACTCAAGCTGGTTTTGGCGGCCACTGGTGGTGTGGGTGCAACACGAAGAAAAGAGCTGTTGCGGCTAAAAGGATCGCTAGAGATGTGGGTTGCTCGGGCTTCGAAGATGGGCCGACATAGACGGATGGGGGCAGCTTCAGTGGACTTCTTTTTTTATCGTTGCTAGGGTCAACTGTGGGGGAGGTTTTGCTGGTTTGTTGACTGGAGGGGATATGTGGACACACTACAAAGGAGACCAGGCTGCTTTGATGGGGATGAGGGGCATCGGTGAGCTATTGGGGGTCTTCAACAGAACTGAAAATAAATGAGGATGGAGCTACCGATGCACTGGTAGAAGCATGCGAAGGGAAAGAAGAGGAGAGAGGGAGTAGAGAGAGGAATTGTGGGGGCTATTGCTTCTTTGATCTAACAGGGATAGGTAGAAAAAAAGAAGAAACATGAAAGAAATAAAAGAAAAGGGATAAGGGAAGGGGGAAGTGTCAGCCAAGGGGGAGATGAGTGAGAGAAAGAGAGATAAGATTGGGCCCACCAAAGTCAAAGAAATAAAAGAGAGTGAAGAAAGACTAGGCTTCGGTTGAGAGAGGGAAAGTGTGAGAGAGAGGGTGGTGCGCGAAGGAGAGAGAGAGAGTGTGTAGCTAAAGGGGGGGAAGAAAATAAAAAGGAAATTCCTATTACCAAAATTCTTGGTCCCACTTGCTCTTATTTAATCCAATTTTGTTCCCCCAAAATCCCCATGCTAAAATACTTGAACAGTAAAAATGGTCATTTTCCCTCAATTTCAAATTTTATTTCTTTTTTTCTCGGAATCCAATTTCTAAGCAAACCTCTCCGATTGAGGTCCAATTTTGTTGAAGACAAAGCCCACACAACTTCCTTTCACAAAGTAGTTCACACATGAGGCCAAAATCCCTTCAATTTGGCCAATTTGAATTTTCGTTCATTTTCCAAATTGTTCGAATCGATTTTCTGTAAAAATCCTGAACTCGTCGAAAATTCTTTGAAAGGTGAGCCAATGTTCCTAAAATAGCTCATGACTTGACAGAACTTTCAATTTCTAAAATGAAGTTCAAATTTATGGTTAATTTCAATTTGACACGATTTTAGTGTGACCTAATCTACTGGCTAGCTTTTAGGAATTTTTATTGTAATTGATCCGTGGTCGATTTTCTTCGAGCCACACGTACCTCTTCGACACATTGGCAACTCTTGGTTGTCGTGAAAACCTCAAGATTTCAAATACAGACACAAGGTGCCAAAACAACAGAAAAATCATTCTAGTGTCGTTCGACGAGAATTTTGCAAATTAGTAGAATCACCCACGTTTAGCTACACATGTCAGTAGAACCGACCTATCTCTGATCTCTGATCAATTTTTAACTGTACCGTAATGACCCTTGTAGACTTCCACGGTCGGGCAATTGATTCCTAGTCAAATTTTCAAGTCTATTACATTTAAAATCCCTTAACAACTTCACCCGATAGGCTAGTTATCTCATGAGTGGCCATTTTAGAGAAAAATACTATAGTCGTGTCGATGAAAAGCCCAGCTTGTCCAATGAAAATCAAAACCTAAATTTTCAGGATGTCACAGGGTGAATCACAGTGTTGTGATTCTATCACTCTATGTAGATGATTTATTGGTGACAGAGAATTATGTGGAACTGATAGAGAGGGTGACACAAGGTCTATTTGCAGGTTTTGAGATGTTAGACTTGGGAAAGATGACTTATTTCCTAGGTCTGGAAGTCAAACAATCTTAGCATGAGATTTTCATATGCCAAAAAAAAAATAGATGTAGAAGTGTAAGCACTCCTATGGCTGCTAAGGAGAAACTGCAGAAGAATGATGGAAGAAATGCAGTAGATGCTTCTATGTATAGAAGTTTGATTGGATGTCTCATGTATTTTACAGCAACTAGACCAGATGTTCTATTTGCTATGAGTGTTCTATCCAGGTTCATGAGTAGTTCTAGTCAGTTACATTTGGTTGCTGCAAAAAGGGTCTTGAGATAGCTCAAAGGAACATTGTTCTTTGGTGTGAAGTTTAGGAACGATTAGAAGTTTAAGTTGCATGGTTTTTCTGATAGTGACCGGGCTAACTCAATGGATGACATGAAAAGTACATCTAGGTACTACTTCACTCCTGGTTCTACTTGTTTCTCTTGGTGTTCCAAAAAGCAGGAGATTGTACCTCAGTCCACTGCAAAGGCTGAGTTTATAGTAGCTACTACAGCTACAAATCAAGTTTTGTGGCTAAAGAAGATAATGAAGGATTTGTGGTTAAATTCTAGTGATTGTATTGAAGTTAATGTGGGAAATCAGGCTACATTAGCAATATCATATAATCCAATTTTCCATGGCAAAACCAAGCATTTCAAAGTCAAATTCTTCTTTCTGCGTGAAGTGCAACAAAGTGGTGAAGTTAAGTTCGTTTATTGCAGATCTGAAGATTAGCTTGCAAACATGTTCACAAAGCCACTTCAGGCTAGAAGATTTGAGTTGTTAAGAGAGAAAATAGGAGTTTGCAGCAGCAACTAATTTAAGGAGGAGTTTGTTGGAGCTGTGTCCCATTGTTGTTGCTGATGTTCTATCATTTTAATTTTTTTTATTATTCAGTCAAGTTTGTTTCTTAACTTGTATTTGACAGTTTTTTTTTTAGAATTGAATGAAGTTCAATGTTTTTTCATTCCTTCTCTCTTAGTGCAACTAGAAGTTCGTGAGAATTAGTTGATTATATCAGCAATAACAAATAGGTTGGCCGACCAAGTGACCACCCTGATCCAAGCGTGCAAGACATATTTGCAGAAGTCGCCAAGATGAATGAGGAAGACTTGGAGGAGGAGGCTTAAGAAGACCGTAACTCTCGGCTCCAACTCCTTCCACTTGTCGCTCGAAGGGGAGAGCACCTTTGACAGCCTCCGTGCCCTCATAAGGACCAAGCTAGTAACAATTGCAAGACATGTTTTGTCACGCCCCGAACCTCAAGTGCATGCACACCCCTCGGTGGTCGACTAAATTGCGACGTTCCTAGGATGCGTCGCTGACCTAATCGAATCATGCACAAGCGGAAGCAAAAGAAACAATGCTCGGACAACAATCAACTTCGGATATAAAAGCAGGATGACAATTTCACAAAACCCACACTTTTATACACAAATTAGTCTATCTACAAAAAGATCAGCTTTCAAAAAGAAGCTGTCCTACGACCTACTAGTCGAACACATTTATCGATCCTTCGAACTCCACCTCCACAAGCTTTGAGAGCATCAGGGACCTAAGCTGGGAGGGCAGTGTTTTTGGGATAATTTTATAAGAGTAGCGCAACGGAAGCATGGTTAAGCCTATAGAACTCTTGTTTGTGAAAAAGAAGGATGGGAATGCATTTATGTATTGACTATAGGCAACTGAATCAGGTAACTATTAAGAATAAGTATCCCCTGCCTAGAATTGATGATCTACTTGACCAACTGCAAGGAAGTTCGGTCTTTTCTAAGATTGACTTGAGGTTAGGATATCATCAGTTAAGGATCAAGAAAGAAGACATTCCTAATACGGCATTTTGAACTCGTTATGGACATTATGAGTTCCTAATCATGCCATTCGGATTGACAAATACCCCGACTGCATTCATGAATATGAGGAATGAGATATTTACGCCCTATTTGGATCAATTTGTGATTGTCTTCATTGATGATATCCTGATATATTCTAAAGGACCCCAAAAACATGCACAACATCTAAGCGTAGTGCTGCAAATAAAGCTTAAGGAGTGAAATATGCAAAGCGAGTTATGAATTTGAGGATTAAGTTATTATCATTTGAGCTAAGTAGTGACTTCCTATTAGAGGATCTCATTGGAAGTCTTGATGCTTTACATGGAGGCATTTAATATGTATAGATTGATCTTGGAAGTCATGAGTTTGAGTGGTCATACGAGACATGAAATTATTTGTGGTTTATATGTCGGAATAATAGGTTTAATCGATGGTGGTCAACTTTTAATTTGTGGTGATGATCTCAGTTTGAAAAGGGTTATGTGGAATTAATGGATATGATCAATTGTGGTTATACTCTTTCCAAGGTGGAATGGTGAAAGTTCAAGTTGTGGATTTGATGAGTGATTAGTCCAAGTGAAGATCCTTTAGGGTGAGACATGAGATATACTCGATGGAAACTAGACAAGTTCTTATCTTGGTGGATTGTCGATCTTTGAATTGAATAAGTCTTGATGGACTATCGATATTTGGATCAAATGAATGGTGCTATATTTTAGGCTTGAATCCATGTTTTAGTGAAAGCGTAGTTAATGTCTTTGTTGGACTGAACCATATGAGTTATTAATGGTGTCGATTTTGATGGTTCTAGGCTTGAATTGGTGGTGACAAAGGTATAGGAATAATTCGACTAAATGGTGTGTCCGATTGAGCCGAGAGGTGGAATTCTTCAAATTTGGATTTGATTGTTGGTTCCACTTAGGATAGAGCTTGAAATTATACAAAGAATCAAATTATAGAACCCTTCACTAGTACCACTAATGGAATGGAATGAAGGCAAAACAACACAAACCCATATGACTGTTGAGAACACTAGATGTACTAGACTGGAAATGGGATCATGTGAAGATGGGTTTCGTGCAAGGATTACCAAGGACGTTAGGTGGCCATGACTCCATCTAGGTGATAGTAGATCGCCTGGCTAAGTCTGCCTATTTCTGAGCAGTTCGCGTAGACTATCCAATGGATAAATTGCTGATGTATATGTAAGCCAGGTAGTACGCTTACGTGGTGTACCTATAACTATTACGTCAGATCAAGACCCAAGATTTACTTCAAACTTTTGGCGAAGTCTTCAAATCGCCGTAGGGACTAAGCTCTAGTTAGTACTACTTTTCATCCACAGACAGATGGACAAACAGAAAGAGTGATCAAGACATTAGAGGACATGTTAAGAGCTTGCGTCATTGATTTTAAATGAAGTTGGGAAGAAAAGTTACATTTGGTAGAACTCGCCTATAACAATAGTTTTCAGAAAAGTATAGGCATGGCTCTCTATGAAGCATTATATGGAAGGAGATGTAGGACCTCTATCTGTTGGAATGAAGTAGGTAAAAGGAAACTGACAGGGCCTAAGTTGGTACAAGTTACTACAGAGGCTGTTGAGATCATAAGGAAAAGACTTAAGACAGCTCAAAGTAGACAAAAAGACTATGTAGATAGACGTAGAAGACCTTTGGATTTTAATGTAGGAGACCGTGTATTCCTTAAAGTATCTCCGATGAAATGAATATCACAATTTAGAATAAAGGGTAAGTTAAGTCCCCAATTTGTTAGACCCTTTGAGATACTCGAGAGGATAGGAGATGTAGCTTATCGATTGGTGCTACCTCCTAAACTGGAAAATTTACATGATGTGCTCCACGGGTCGATGCTGAGGAAGTACTAGCCGAATCCTAGTCACAGACTTGATCATGAAGCCATCAAAGTGGATGAAAAAGTGAGGTACCAGGAAGAGCCGATCTGAATATTGGATCGAAAGGACAAAGAAAATGTGGCACCCCTCAACACAGCCCCCGATCCGTTAGGGTTGCCACAGTTCGCTTACCTTTCACTTGTACTAATGACATGTCACTCTCATACCATTTGAAATGTAGTGGGCCCATAAATCATGGGGGTTCATATCATCTCAATCAGTTCCAGCGCAGTTCATATGGCGAAAGCATACTGGACATCTCCTTAACCCATATTCAAACTAAATAATACAATGCAATGCACACTGACTACACTTTCCATATATATATAGAAGCTAATGCCGAACCACTTTTATTTACATACCTTGATGGACATCACGAGTCGGTACAACAAAAGGCCAAGACTTTAACTAAGCTTGGCTATAACCCAAAAGAACCCGACTCTACATCAGACATAAACATCAATCCATCATCCCAGTGTCAGCCATCCAAAAAGTGTCATCTTCCACCAGTCACAAGCTTTAATCACACCCAGCCCGATGCATCAACCAGCGTTGGCGGCAGCATCCCCATCATCCTCCCGTCACGACGAACATGGACGGACAAGAACTCCTGGACTACAGGGCCATCAGGTAGACCCACATCATACATAACCAAAACACGAACTCAAATAAACACCAGACCATGAACACCAACACAAGGGGTGCTCCAAGCACTCTACCTCAACATCAGACAGTAAGCCATAAAATGTACCACGCGTGACAGGTGACAGAGGGATCTCTCAATCTGAAGTGTTAGTCCCCAAAAGGGGTGAGTACAACCACTTAGTAGTAAATATTCAGCAAACTACGAAATGCAACAGGCAGGACAACCACAATTTTGTGTAAAATACACATATCGCCCGTGTAATCTCAATGCCATATAGTATCAACTCAATTTCATAGACAATTAGATCCTATGCCATATGCACACACACATGCACATGATTCAATTTCCATTTTAACTTTCAAAAGGATCTCATTTTTTTCTTCCAGGGACCAGTGTTTGTATCCCTCGTATATCGCTCGCACCCAACCCGGCATCGCAAGGAACCTCCGGCACACACCTCCGAGCATCTGGCACACACCTCCGAGCATCCGACACACACCTCCGGGCATCTCGACACTCCTGAGGACATTCGACACACAACTCTGGGCATCTGGCACACACACTCCGAGCATCCCGACACTCCCAGGGCATCGTCGGCTCACACCTTCGATGGTTTTATCATCATTTTAACATATATATATCACAATTTGGAAGATACCATTTGATGCAATTATGCCAAAAGTTTCATGAAATTTATAATATTTCATCAATTTTGATGTCATATGAAATGCACAAATATCACCACATATGAAGTACAAATAACAACCCAAGATATCATATCTCATAATGCAATTCATTTGTTTTTGAAAATAGAACAATTTTCGGATAAAGCATAATGCACTTCTTTAATAAAAATTCTGGAAAAATTAGTAAACGATCTCAATAAATTCTGAAAATTTAACATGATGTAAAACATACCTAGGGAAAGAGATTTCATGAAGAACACCATGCCAAGAAAGTTTCACTTCAATCACACAGGTCCATACATCATAGCAAAAGAAATTCCAACGCCACTTTTGCACAGTTTCGGAAATAATTTCGATTAAGTCCTTAAATGAACTCTGAAAATTATGAAATTTTAATATGTTATAGTTGAGGCCTAGAGATAAAATTCCCATGAAGAAATTGAAGTCTAATTAATTATTTATTAAAATATATGATTATTACAATTTATCCTAACCCTCGGCTCAATTCCAAATATAATCCCTTTCAAATAAAAATCATTTCCCCGACCAATACTGCTCTGTTTGTTCTCAAAGTTTAGTATGTTTCTCCAAAAGATGTCATCTACAACTCTTACCAAGGAAACAAGAAAAAATTCGGACTAGATAATTTCATAAAATTCACAGAACCGCAAGGGATCAATATATCAGTTTTCTAGATCTAGTATCTTTGAAGAAAAATGGTTTCACCATCCAATACTTGTCCGTTTCATCTCAAAGTTTAGTATGTTTCTCCAAAAGATGTCATATACAACTCTTATCAAGGACACAAGAACAAATTCGGACTAGATAATTTCATAAAATTCACAGAACCGCAAGGGATCAATATATCAGTTTTCCAGATCTAGTATCTTTGAAGAAAAATGGTTTCACCATCCAATACTTGTCCGTTTCTTCTCAAATTTTAGTATGTTAATCTTCAAGAAGTCCTCTACAAATTTTGTAAAGAATTTGAAGTGAGATTTCAACTATAAAATTGCATGCAACTCACGAAATTACGAAAAGTCAGACTATTTTTCCAGAAAACAAATTACTAGACGAAGGCACTACTCCCATAATTTCGAAAATTCTCACCTCCACCACCTCCGAAATTCAATATACATCACACACAATCACAGCAAGCACAATGGCGAGGCTAGGTAGCGAGCTCGATCGACGGCGACGGCTAGACGGATGCACAGCGGCCGGTCTTCTTCCTCGTTTCTTGACGTCACTCTCTCTCCCTCTATCTCTCTCTCTCTCTCTCTCTCTCTCTCTCTCTCTCTCTCTCTCTCTCTCTCTCTCTCTCGGTTCCTTGCTCATCCACCCCCTCCCATTTTCCTTTTTGGTTGTTTAATTACTTGCCTTTGATTAATTTTGCATGGAATGACACTTGTCTCCAAGAAGGAGACAAGTGTCTTCTTGTTGAAGACACATGGAGGAGGCCCATCCAGTTCCCCCCCTCCTTCGGTCGACGGCCCTTGGGGCTTCTTGGGCCGGGCCTCTTGGTCCACTTTGGGCCCAACACTTTTGGGCCTAAAGTCCAATTTTAAATGGCCCAAAAATAATACTAAATATGCCAATATTTGCTCTTAACAACTCACTTTAATCCCCACTTAATTTCATAATCTCAAATACTCACATGGCCATATAAAATTGCAACATTAATCAATGAAAATCCAACTTATAGAGTATACAGCCAAGGACAAAAAATTCCTTGTCAAATTATCCTTTAGTACAATCCTTGATCACACTTGGATATAGGATACATTTCCAAATCAAAACGATAGTCCATCCAATGTTTGGCCTTGTTTAATTGGAATCCATTGGTCTATTGACTACAATATAGTCCGATGTTGCTTTCAATACCTCCTCAAGGGTTGCAATGTATCTAGGGATCGTTATGAAATTTTAGAATGCCACAATTCTCCCCTCCTTAGAGAATTTCGTCCTCGAAATTTGACATCACTTATGCCTCTTGAAACAAGTGAGGGTACTTTTCCTTTATCTTATCTTCACTTTCCCATGTGGCTTCCTCCACATCATGATGTCGGCATAATATCTTAACCAATGGGATTTTCTTGTTTCTAAGAACTTGCTCCTTTCTGTCCAGTACTTGCATAGGCTCTTTGATGTACCTTACTCTCTCATCCACTTTGATGGCTTCATGATTGAGTATGTGATCAGAATCCGGCCGATATCTCCTTAGCATCGACACATGGAACACATCATGTAAATTTCCCAATTTAGGAGGCAGCGCCAAATGATAAGTTACGTCTCCTATTCTTTCGAGTATCTGAAAGGGTCCAACAAATTTGGGACCCAACTTTCCTTTCATTCCAAATCGTGATATTCCTTTCATTGGAGATACTTTAAGAAATACGTGATCTCCCACGCTAAACTCCAAAGGCCTTCTACGCCTATCCGCGTAGTCACTTTGTCAATTTTGGGCTGTCTTAAGTCTTTTCTTGATAATTTCAACAGCTTCAGTAGTAACTTGTACTAGTTCAGGCCCTGTCAATCTTCTTTGACCTACTTCATTCCAACAAACAGGGGTCCTGCACCTTCTCCCATATAATGCTTCATACGGAGCCATGCCTATACTTTTTCTAAAAAACTATTGTTATAGGCGAACTCTATCAAGTGAAAATTTTTATCCCAACTTCCCCTAAAATCAATAATGCAAGCTCTCAGCATATCTTCCAGAGTTTGGATCACTCTTTCCAGTTGTCCATCTGTTTGAGGATGAAAGGCAGTACTAAATTAAAGCTTTGTCCCCAAGGCATTTTGGAGACTTCGCCAAAAAGTTGAAGTAAACCTAAAGTCTCGATCAGAGGTGATCGTTACAGGAATATTATGTAAGTGTATCACCTGGCTTACATTTATCTCAGCAATTTTATTCATCAAATAGTTTATGCAGACCGCTAGGAAATGGGCAGATTTAGTCAAGCAATCCACTATTACCCAAATCGAATCGTGATCATTTGATGTCCTTGGTAGTCCTTGCACAAAGTCCATCGTTACATGCTCTCATTTCCATTCTGGAATGTCTAACGGTCTCAATAGTCCTGCGGGTTTGCGATGTTCCGCCTTCACTTGCTGGCATGTTAAACATTGAGAAACGTGTTTAGCCATATATGCCTTCATGCCATTCCACCAAAATTGCTGGCGTAAATTTCTATACATCTTTGTACTACCCGGATGAATACTATAATTACTCCTATGTGCTTCCGACAGAATTTCCCTCTTCACTTCTTCATTGTCGGGAACATAGAGTCGTCCTTGGCATCTTACCACTCCATCCTCAGAGACTTGAAATTCTAGTCTTTTTCCTAAAGACACTGCATTTTTCACTTTCATAATTTCCGAGTCAGACTCTTGTAGAATCTTAACTTTCTGAATAATTTTGGGTTCAATCCTTAATGTAGTAAGCATACCAGTAAGGCGATCCACTTTCATTTCAAACTCTGAGTCTGCTACAGACTTTAACAAGTTCCATTTTGCCATCCTTAGACCGGCTATCTCCATAGCCGAGTTACGACTAAGGGCATCCGCTACCTTATTCGCCTTCTCTGGATGGTACCGTATCTCACAATCATAATCCTTCAACAATTCCATCCACCTCCTTTGTCTCATGTTCAATTGCTTCTGTGAAAACAAATATTTTCGGCTCTTATGATCTGTATAGATCTCAAACTTCTCTCCATACAAATATTGCCTCCATATTTTTCAAAGCAAACACTATAACTGCTAGTTCTAAATCATGAGTTGGGTAATTCAGTTCATGAGGTTTCAATTGTCTAGATGCATAGGCTATGACCTTGTCATGTTGCATCAAAACACATCACAGTCCTTTGTGAGACGCATCACTATACACTATAAATCCATCAGACCCAAATGGTATAGTCAGGATTGGAGCCATGGTTAATTTTCTTTTAAGTTCCTGAAAGCTCCTTTCACATTCACCACTCCATTCAAACTTTACATTCTTCCAAGTCAATTTCGTTAAGGGGCCCGCCAGTCGTGAAAATCCTTCAATAAATCTTCTATAATAACCAGCTAGTCCTAAGAAACTCCGTATTTCAGTGGGTGTTGTCGGTCTCGGCCAATTTATTACCATCTCAACTTTCACTGAGTCCACTGCAATTCCTTCTTTTAACACCACGTGTCCCAAAAATATTATCCGGTCCAGCCAAAATTCACACTTGCTGAATTTGGCATACAACTTATGATCTCTCAGAGTTTTCAAAACTATCCTCAAGTGTTGCTCGTGCTCTTTAGGCCCTCTAGAATATATCAGGATATCATCAATGAAGACAATCACAAACTGATCCAAGCAAGGCTCAAATACCCTATTCATTAGATCCATGAATGCAGCCGGCGCATTCGTCAATCCAAAAGGCATGACTAGGAACACATAATGTGCATAACGAGTCCTAAATGCAGTCTTAGGAATGTCTTGTTTCTCTATCCTTAACTGATGGTATCCTGACCTTAAGTCAATTTTAGAAAAGACCGAACTTCCTTGCAACTGATCAAATAAATCATCAATTCTAGGCAAAGGATACTTACTATTTACAGTCACTTGGTTCAGCTGTTTATAGTCAATACATAAACGCATCAACCCATCCTTCTTTTTCACAAACAGAATTGGTGCACCCCAAGGTGAAGCACTTGGCTTAATAAATCCCTTATCAAGCAACTCTTGTAGTTGCACCTTCAATTCCTTCAGCTCCACCAAGGCCATTCTATACGGGGCTTTCGATAGTGGTCCTACTTCAGGCATTAGTTAAATTTCAAATTCGATCTCTCGTTCTGGTGGTAATCCAGGCAACTCCTCAGGAAACACAACCTGAAATTCCCTAACTATTCGAATCTCATCGATTTTAGCCTCTTTCTTAGTAAGATCTCTTACTACTGCTAAGTATCCTTGACATCCTTCGTCAAGTAGTTCACGAGCTTCTACCATTGAGATGACGGATATAGAGAGGTTTGTCTAACCTCCAAATGATTCAAAACTAGACTGATCAAGTAACATGAACTGGATCACTTTCCTATAGCAATCCACTTTAGCCCGATACTTATGGAGCTAGTCCATTCCTATGATAACATCAAAGTCATACATAGCCATCACAACTAGATCTATTTCCATATCCCGCTCTTCTATAGTTATCTTACATTTTGCACACATCATTGTAGATAATACCATATTCTTTAAAGGCATGGAAACACAAAGAGGTGTCTGAAGAAGTGTAGTTTCTATTTTTACTCAATTGCCTATATCTTTAAGATATAAATGAATGCGTAGCACCCATGTCAAACAATGCATATGCCTTCTTACCATTTATAAAAATTGTACCTGAAATAATATTTTTGGAAGCTTTCGCTTCCTCTTGGGTGACCGCATACACCCTTCCTTATGCTGGTGGCCTTTATGGATTCCTTAGTAGATTTGGTCTAACAGCACTTTGTTGCACCTGTTGCACCGAGCCGACACTCAGCTGCGACCTCTCCTGTGGACAGTCTCTCTTGAAGTGACCTACCCATCCACAACGATAGCATTTCATCCGTCCATTACAAAGTCCTAGGCCATGTTGCCCATCGCATCTTCGACAAGCATCATGTTGATAGGGTGCTTTCCCTATATTCAGGCCATCTCTAGCTTTTCCAAAATTCCCAAAATTACTCATTTTCTTAGAATCCCAGGTCTGACCTTGACAAGGTCTCTTACCCCGTCTGATATCACTAAAGGTTAACTACCTCTTTGACTCTGATTGCTCTCTTACCGGTTCCTACTCTACCAACTGTGCCTTTTCATAAATCTCATTATAATCTCTTATATTCAAAGGCACTAGTTGTTTCTTGATATTAGTCCTCAACCCTTTTAGAAATCTCTTAGCTTTTCCTCTTGATCCTCAATCAGCTTGGGAGCATACCTAGACAATTCAAAAAAATTTGCCTCATATTGATCTACTGTTAGCTCCCTTTGTTCGAGCTGAATCAGTGATCTTCTTATCCTTGGCACAATTAGAAAAATGCTTTCTAATGAAAGCTCTAACAAATTCACCTCAATTTATATCAGTACCTAGTGGAAAGATCGTATCTCTTGAAGCTCTCCACCAAAATTTTGCATTTCCCTCCAACTGGTAATTTGCCAAAGTTATTTTCTCAGCATCATTGCAGTCCAACAACCGGAAAATTCATTCCATTCCATCTATCCATTGTTCCGCCTCCTCAGGACTTCCTGCTCCACTAAACTTAGGTGGCTTCAGCTTCAGAAATTGTTCCACCAATCCTTGAGGGCGACGTTCCACTTCGGGTTGTTGCTACGCTTGTCTTTCCATCAGATTTCCAATATTGGCCAATGCCTACAGGATATCTTCCATTCGGGGTTCAGCCCTTGCAGCAGAGGCTTCAACCCTCGATGGATGAGAACTTTTAACTCGTACTATGATTTTTCTGTAGTTTCCAAGCATTTGCCTCAAGAATAATCTGTAACTCAATGTCTCCATTTAAAAGCAACTACAACTACATATAAGTAACATAAACATGTTACTAGCACCTAAAAACAACTCATAATAAACTACTAGGGATCTATGAGTGAATACCCATCACCCGTTGTTCAAAGCTAGTCAACTATCCTAGTTAGTATCCTATGGTGTGCATTGTCATCATATTCCTCAATTTCCAAATGAGGCTCCTTATCACTCCACCTATAACCATTCGCTCTAATACCAACTGTTGTGGCACCCCTTGACACAGCCCCCGATCCGTTAGGGTCGCCACAGTTCGCTTACCTTTCACTTGTCCTAATAACATGTCACTCTAATACCATTTAAATTGTAGTAGGTCCAGAAATCCTAGGGGTTCGTATCATCTCAATCGGTCCCAACGTAGTTCCTATGGCGGAAGCATACTCGACGTCTCCCTAACCCATACTTAAACTAAATAGTACAATGCAATGCACACCAACTACACTTTTCATATATATATAAGTTAATGCCGAACCACTTTTATTGCTTTAACAAAGCTCGGCTATAACCCAAAAGAATCCGACTCTACATCTGACATGGACATCAATCCATCATCCCAGTGTCGGCCATCCAAAAAGTGTCATCCTCCCCCAGTCACACGCTCTAATCACACCCAGCCCGGTGCATCAGCCGGTGGTGGCGACAGCATCCCCATTATCCTCCCATCGCGACGAATATGGACGGATAGGAACTCCTGGACTATAGGGCCATCAGGTAGACCCACATCATACATAATCAAAACACGAACTCAGATAAACACTAGACCATGAACACCAACACAGGGGTGCTCCGAGCATTAGACCTCAACATCATACGGTAAGCCATAAAATGTACCATGCGTGACAGGTGACAGAGACATCTCTCAGTATGAAATGTTAGTCCCCAAAAGGGGTGAGTACAACCACTCAGCAGTAAAAATCCATCAAACTACGTAATGCAACAGGCAGGACAACCACAATTTCGTGTGAAATGCACATATCATCAGTGTAATCATGCTTGCATTTCTATGAGATTCATTCATTAAAACGATTCATGTTCCATGCCATATACGCATACATGAGTAGGATTCATATTATCCATACCATCATGTATCTATCTCCACGAGATCTCTTTAATACCATCATGATCGCATTCTCAATGCCATATAGTATCAACTCAATTTCATAGACAATTATATCCTATGCCATATGCACACACACATGCGCATGATTCAATTTCCATTTTCACTTTCAAAAGGATCTCATTTTTTTCTTCTAGGGACTAGTGTTTGCATCCCTTATATATCGCTCACACCCAACTTGGCAGCGCGAGGAACCTCCGGCACACACCTCCGGGCATCCAGCACACCTCCGAGCATCTCGCACCCCAACTGGCATCACGAGGCCATTCAACACACACCTTTGGGCATCTAGCACACACCTTCGGGCATCTCGACACTCTCGAGGACATCCGGCACACACCTCCGGGCATCCGGCACACTCACTCCAGACATCCCGACACTCCTGGGGCATCGTTGGCTCACATCTCCAATGGTATTATCATCATCATAACATATATATATCTTAATTTGGAAGATACCATTTGATGCAATTATGCCAAAAGTTTCATGAAATTTATAAAATTTCATCAATTTTGATGTCATATGAAATGCACAAATACCACCACATATGCAGTACAAATAACAACCCAAGATATCATATCTCATAAAGCAATTAATTTGTTTTTGAAAATAGAACAATTTTTGGATAAAGTCGAATGCATTTCTTTAATAAAAATTCTGGAAAAATTAGTAAACGATCTCAATAAATTATGAAAATTTAACATAATGTAAACAAGACCTAGAGAAAGAGATTTCATGAAGAACACCATGTCAAGAAAGTTTCACTTCAATCACACAGGTCCATACATCACAACAAAAGAATTTCCAACGCCACTTTTGCAAAGTTTCGGAAATAATTTCGATTAAGTCCTTAAATGAACTCTAAAAATTCTGAGATTTTAATATGTTATATAGTTGAGACCTAGAGGTAAATGTCCCATGAAGAAATCGAAGTCTAATTTGTTGGGAATTACTGATTCCCTAATACGGATTCGACACTAAATCGAACCCCTAAAACGAATGCGGAAGACGAGCCCAAAAACAAACATGTATCACCGATCAAAGACACAACATGGAATCGAGCATACCTTATTATCCACAGATTAAACATCAACGTTGATTTGAGGAAGAAAAATTGATTCCGTTCTATCGAGGAGCATGCTATTGTTATTAGGGGGAGAAAAAACAAAGCGTACTGTTTCTTTCATTTTCTTCTTTTTTGAGGGAGAGAGAGAGTGAAAAGTCATACGTTCGGCTAAAGGGTGTGATCCCTTTTTTTCTTTTCTTTTTTTACATCTTCCCCAACAGACATAACTCTTCAACATGTAATGTTCCCCCAAAAAACACAACCCCTCATATATAATCAACGCAACCTTTCACATCGCAACTGTTCCTCCATCGGCCCTTTTCTTGTGGGTCGGGCTTTTAGGCCCAACATGGGCGAACGAGCCCTCTAAGGCCCATCAACATAAATAAATAAAACCATCATCTCCCACTCGCACTGGTGGGCCAAACAGGATCCTCTTCACCTCCCTACAACGTTCATACCGATGAATAATTCGTGCAACCAGCATACTTTGAGAGCCCATTGCCATACATTTGTTAGGAATATATAACAGCTCATAATGGGCATCACACTTTAAGTAGATTTAGTATACAGTACCATAGATTGATCAATCACATTTATATCTCTCTCTTGATCTCTTTTTAAATAATGATATATTGTATTCACAATTATGATTATCCTAAAGACAATCATAATTGGTCAACTAGTGAGTACAAAACTTAAAATGTGATTCTCCAAATTCGATCTTCCTCTTTCCTTTAAACTCTCAATTTCATTTCAACTTGCTTTTCTAAAAATGTCCCATTAGATCGAATGAATTCATGATCATTGGCAACATCCTAAGGTAGCAAACACTAAATAGAAATCTTGAAAATAAGTAAGAGTCATGAGGGTACTAAATTGAGAAACTCTTTTCCTCAAGAGTCTCACACGGCACAAATGTTGAGATCAAACTTTTGCCACTCTTATTAGTCGTCTCATGCATACGTAGTATGAAATACGTATTACGGTATTAACTCATTTCCCATGGAGCATATGTCTACACCATCAATACCGTATAGATGATAGTTCAGACATACATAATATCTTACTTGAGTTCACATATCTACTCATTCACAGAATTCATAAGAACTCACATCTAGCATCATAGACAGATCAAGTAAAATATGTGGATTATTTTATTTTCGGACATAGAAAATATTATGTCCGCATCTTAATACTCAATTAAGGTGACACATGTATTTTAAGCTTGAGCTCTCAATTATCACCTAGATAATAAACTTAAAAACCATCTCATCTCTATTTATCACACAGTAAATAGAGGCGACTACCCGTGTGAGTGGGCTAATCTTTTATCTATCCAACATACTTTCTCAACTTAATATAACGCACTAAGCATTAAGATGTATAAACGTCAAACAAAGATTCATAGGCATTAATGATGAAAAGCATGAATTCATTAAATGTGAACACTTCAGGGAAATTACAATATTCAGTACAACAGCCTCTACGCAGTCCTAGAGATTTTACATGACCACAAAACACATATCTAGGTATTGGCTTTGTCATAGGATCTACTACCATTCTATGCGTAGATATGTACTGTAAGTTCACATCTTTTCGTGCAACCATATTCTTGAGAAAATTATACTTGGTATCTATATGTTTGGTATTGCCATGATATTTTGAATCTTTGGTGTACGCTATAGCTGCTTGGCTATCACAATTAACCAATAATGAATTTGCAGCATACCCAATAACACCTAAATGATCCAAAAATCTCTTCAACCAAACAACTTCTTGTATTGCTGTTGATAATGCCACGAAATCAGCTTCCATCGTGGATAAGACTACACACGTTTGCTTCTTACTGCTCCAAGATATGACGCCATTGTTCAGTAAGAAAGCAAAACCAGAGGTAAATTTCCTTTCATCTAAATCTCCTCCCCAATCAGCATCTGAATAGCCTTCAAGTCGCAGATCTTTTTCTTGGTAATTCAGCTTGTAATCAGTAGTTCCCCTTAGATACCTCAGTATTCTTTTAACGGCCTTCCAATGTGCTTCACCTGGATTGGATTGGTATCTACTCACCATTCCAACTGCAAAAGATATGTCAGGTCTTGTACACATCATAGCGTACATCAAGCTCCCAATAGCACTGGCATAAGGAACATGTTTCATTTGTTACTTCTCTTGTAGAGTCCTTGGACACAGTCTATGGCTCAATCCTTCACCTTTTGCAATAGGAGTATCAATGGGTTTACAATCTTGCATACAAAATTGTTTAAGAACCTTATTTATGTATGTTTCTTGCGAAAGAGATAATAATTTTTCGAACGATCTCTTGAAATCTCAACTCCAAGAATGTATGCAGCCTCACCCATATCTTTCATCTCAAAGTTGGAAGATAACCAACTCTTCACAATATTAACAAACTCCATATTGCTTTCGGCAATTAGTATATCATCAACATATAATGATATGATCACAAATTGATCTTTGGATCTTTTGATGTATACACAATGATGCTCATTTATCATTGTAAAATCATATGCCATTATGGCATTATAAAAACGTATATACCATTGTCTCAACGACTGTTTAAGGCCGTATATTGATCTCAAAAGTCAACATACCTTTCCTTCTTGGCCTTTTATAATGAAACCAGCAGGTTGTTCCATATATATTTCTTCCTCTAATTCTCCATCTTCTAATTCTCCATTGAGGAAAGTAGTCTTTACATCCATTTGATGTAACTCAAGATTCATACTAAACACTATTGCTAGAATAATGCGAATCGAGGTACATCTCATTACAGGAGAAAATGTTTATTCATAATCAATTCCTTCCTGTTATTATACCCCTTCACTACATGAATCTATTTTTCCTTACTAGGGCAATTTAGAGCCTCATTAACATTTCTTGGCTCATCCTCAATGTCAAAACATCGACGGGAAATACTTTTGTGACTTGTTCGTCGTATGAGAGATTGTACATTTTGCACATCATTCCCCATCATGCTCCCACTCAAATTAGATAATGACGATATCATCTCATCATGCGGTTGTAATTGAGAGTGAGTTGAATTAAATTCATCACTTCTTATGTTACTTCCACTTGGACAAACTCCATTAACTTCATTATCTTGATCCAAGATTTCAAATAGGGAGTAATCTTCACATATTTCGCCCTTCTTAGGAAATTAATTCTCTAAGAATGTGACATCCCGTGATTCCTCCTCACCTATGAACACATACCCTTTCGAATGTTCAAAGTATCTTATGAAAATACTCTTCTTTCCGCTGAGACCCAATTTTCCAAACTTGTGAGAGGGCTCATGAGTATAGGCAGCACAACCCCATGGTTTAAGGAAACTTAAGTCCGATTTTCTACCTGTCCATAACTCATATGGAGTAGAAGTAACTGATTTGAAAAGCACTCGGTTAGGTATAGGCGGTAGTTAAGTAAGTTAGCATGTGCTATCATGGACCTAACCATTTTCAATATGATTCTGTTCTTTCTCTCCGCAACGCCATTTTATTGAGGAGTATATGGAATAGACAACTATCTTTCTATTCCTTTTTCATCACATAATTTTCTGAAGTCATCGAGTAAATATTCTCGACCTCGATCGGATCGCAATACTTTTATTTTCTTGTCTAATTGATTTTCTACCAAGTTCATAAACATTTTGAAACAACTCAATGCTTTAGATTTATGAGAAATCAAATAGACATATCCGAATCAAGTATAATCATCTGTAAACGTGATGAAATAAATAGCCCCATGCCTTCCTCTTACATTCATCGGACCACAGACATCAGAATGGATTAATTGCAAATGAAATTCAGCTTTTACCTTTTCCAAATGGTTTCCTTGTCGTTTTTCCTACTAGGCAATGCTCACATATGGACAAATCGACTTTTTCAATATTGCCTAACAAGCCCTCTTTGGCTAGTATATTCATACGTTGTTGGCCAATGTGACCAACTCTATCATGCCACAAACTCACATCATTATCATATGAATTAGGAGACGTGAAAAGGGAATAACAAACAGTGGCATTACTATAGTCAACATTTAATACAATAAAACCATCTAGAAAATAACCACAACCATAGTAATTTGTATCCAAATACAAATCCACACCACTATTATAGAAGTTCATATTAAAATTAAGTTTAATCAACACTAAAACAGACACTAAATTCTGACGAATCTCCGAAGCATACAACACATCATGTGGGAACAAAGTGCGTCCACCACGCATGTTCTATTGACAGATGCCAATCCCTTTTACTTCTACTCTGGAGTTGTTTCCTACATAGATCCACTTAGTCCTAGTCGGTACTTATCGGAATTCCATGAAGGATTTTCTATCCTTCGCTACATGGTCTATCACTCCCGAATCCACAGTCCACAAAGGATTAAACTCAGTTAAGAATACAGAACTCGACACATAAGCAAAGTTTTGAAAAGTACAAGGGGTGTATACCTTCTTTGGCTCACGACAGTCGCGAGCATAGTGACCCTTCTTGTCACAATTGTAACACTTCACCCTTGTAAGCTTCTTCATTCGAGGACGCTTTCCTCTTTCATTTTAGTCAAGTTTAGATTTCTTCCTTGAATGACGTGCTTCCTTGCCTTTCCCTTTATCGAATTAGTTAGGACATTTGCGCTTGGCGCTCGAAGCTCCATGTGAGCTAGAGCCAGCATGATAGATTTCAGCTTCCAGCTTAGCCGCCAAGAGGCGGTCCTCTTCCAGCTCAAAATGACGTATTGCATCCTCAAAGGTTTTTATATTTTCATTATGAGTCAGGTGCACCTTCATATGCTCCCAACTTTGGGCAAGGAACGGATCACTACTTGCACTTACTCCTCATAAGTTAGGACATGGCCAGCATCTTTCAACTCATTAGTCATGTTTGACATCTTTCTAAGATGTTGCTTCATGGTCTGACCATGAAACTTCTTATAAGAGTCAAACCTAATAGTGAGCTGCCTCAGTCTAGTCACCGAAGTATGACCAAATCTTGCTGCCAATGCTTCCCACATTTCCTTGGCATTCTCAAAACGCCTAAACTCTCGCATGACGTCATTTTCCATGCTACTCAGTAACGTAATGCGAGTAAGAGAGTTCTTTCTCTTTCAGGCAGCAAATGCATCCTTATCTCTCTTATACTGTCTAGTGTTTCCTTCTTTATGTTCTACCATGCTTAGGTTAAGAGCTTCCAGCGCCTCTTGCTCTTCCAGCACATATTGAATTTTCATGTGCCATATTTTATAGTTATTGCCATTGAGCTGCTTCTTACCTTTATTTAGCTCAGCAACTATGCTCTTTGTGGCTGAAGCCATTTGATCTAAACATATCAGACATATATGCACACATTATTAATGCCTATCATTTATGCATCCATTTTGCATAAAACCGTCGTATTAATGAATAATTTCAAGTGAGATTTCGGAATCAAAATGTCACTATTTTTCCAATCATCATCCAAAATCCTAACTTGAAGTTATTATTAATATAACATTCTATGCAAAATAAATTCTTTGAAATTACAAAAATTTCTATGAACTACCCACAACAGTTAATAATAGCATTAAGCAAATAATATTTGATATCAAACAATGATATAATAATAATACTTTCATATAATACAACTAACATATAAGTTGCCACACCAACAACAACTGTGTAGAAAACATTACATAAGATGTCCACAAAGCACATTAAATAAAGACCAGTCAAAACATCTAACACCAAGTCAATATACAAACTGGGAAAGATCCTCTTTTGTTAAACTTTTTGATATTTTCCCTTGTAACAATCCAGTAATAATCATCTATAAAATCTATCACAATTTTCCTATACAAAACAGCTCTGTTGATTTCCCATAAGCGATTCAACACTCCTTGCCATTCTTGTGGAAGAGTGTTCATAAAAAATCGTACCATCTCAGACTGTGGCATGAGACGACCATTCCATACGACCTTTTGTATTTTCCCGTTGACTTCAAGAACATGATCAATTAAGTCGCCTCTCTCCCATTGATAATCAGTCAGCTCGGCTATCAACCTAGAAAGCATTTCCTTTTGTTTATCGGTAATTGCGCGAATATGTGTGCGCAACCTAAGAGGAGGCATTAATCCTGCAACAAATGCATAATAAATAGGGATTACATATAATCCACATAGACTTAATTAGAAAAAGAAACACATTCCTTTTTTTTTTTTTTGGAGTCAACGGTCAATGGTCAGAGTCAACGGTCAACGGTCAATGGTCATGGTCAACGGTCAGCCAGGTCGGAGTCAACAGGCGGTCAAGTCGGACTAAATGGTCAGCCTGGTATACTAATACAGGAATGCTCGGTGCACTCCACCTCGACGTCAGTAGGTATGCCATAGAAGGTACCACGCACAACTGGTGAAAGAGGTATCTTTCTAATCTGAAATGTTAATCCCTAAAATGGGTGAGTACAACCACTTAGCAGTAAAGATTTGCCACACTACATAGTGCATCAAACAAAACAATTAAGGTATCATGAATAAAACACATATCATTCATACATTCAGGCATACCTTACCTTGCAGCCATGCATATATCACCATGCCACATGTGCATATACCACTATACACTTATCATCAAGCAGTCATGCATATATCATCATGCCATATGTGCATATACCACCATGCACTTATCATCAAGCAATCATGCATACATCACCATGCCATATGTGCATATACCACCATGCATTTATCATCAAGCAGTCATGCATACATCACCATACCATATGTGCATATACCACCATGCACTTATCATCAAGCAGTCATGCATAAATCTCCATGCCATATGTGCACATCCATGCGCATGATACAATCTCAATTTTTATCTTTCCAGGAACTAGTGTTTGTATCCCTCAATTTATCGCTCGCATCTAACCTGGCATCACGAGGAACCTCTGGCACACACCTCCGGGCATCCGGCATACACACTTTGGGCATCTCGTACCCTAACTAGCATCACGAGGTATCCCCCCCGGCACAGACCTTCGGGCATCCCGAAACTCCCGAGGACATCTGGCACACACCTCCGGGCATCTCGAAACTCCCAAGGACATCCAGCACACACACTCCGGGCATCTCGAAAGTCCTGAGGCATCGTCAACTCACACCTCTGACGATTTTGTTATTATCTCAATTTATATTCACATACGAATCTCAATTTGAACATGGCATTTGATGTAATATAATATGCCATATGTCACCACATATGCAGCATAATCAACCACTCAAAACATCATATCACAGCAGAAATTTCATTTATTTTTTTGGCAATGTATCAATTTTCAGACAAAAACAGAATACACTCCTTCAGTTAAAACTCTAGGAAAATTAGTGAATGGTATAAATAAATTTTGAAAACTTAACACATTATAGCCAAGACCTAAAGGCAGATATCTCATGAAAAACACCATACCAAAATAATCTCACACTAAACAGTACGGTCCATGCATCACATTCTTCAAAATTTTAACACTTCAACTTGCACAGTTTCGGAAGTAAATTATATTAAATATACAATTGAACTCTAAAAATTATGAAATTTTGATATGTTATAGACAAGTCCTATGGGTAAATATATTGTGAAGAAATCCAATTCCAAATCATTCTAGATTAATAGATATAGACAATTAATTGTCCCTGTTCTCGGTGACATTTTTCCAGATTATCTTCATTCAAAGAAAATTCGTTTCACCGATCTACATATGTAAATTTATTCTAAATGTTCAGTATGTTATACCTCAGAATATTATTTACAACTTTCATTAAGAACAAACGACCAAATTTTAACTGTATGATTTTATAAATATCACAGAATCATACTAGGTCGAGGTAGTATTTTCCCAGATCCAGTTTCTTCAAAGGACAACGATTTCACCGACCTATTGTTGTTCATTTCCTCTAAATTTTTTGATATGTTTTACCTTAAGAAGTACACTACAACTTTCATTAAGAACTCAAAGTGAGATTTTCGCAAGAAAGCTACTTTACAGTCCACGAAATCACTAAAGGTCAACACAACAAATTCCAGATCTAATCTCTCAAAAGGAAAATCGTTTCAGCAGGCAATCCTTGTCTAGAAAACAGCATGCTAGGCCAACAAAATTTTAGTATGTTATTCCTCAAGATGTTCTCTACAACTTTCATGACGAGATCGAAGTGAGATTCCAACTAAAACATCGCATGCAACTCACAAACTCGTGAAGGGTCGGACTGATTTTTCCAGAAAACATTATGCTAGGCCAATGAATTTCTCCCCATAGCTTCGACCTTTCATTACATCTATCACAACCAAAATTCACCATCTTCCACACACACATCACAGCAAGCAAAGGGTAGGTTTTAGGACTCTACTTACCTCATCCAAGCATAAACAGCAACAAAGATGGCGGGCAAGGCGGTGAACGAACAGCAGCGAGCTAGGCGGACGATCAGCGGGCGGACCTCCCTCTTCTCTCTTGCACACACGGTCTCCCCTTTCTCTCTTTCTCACCTCTCTCTCTCGGACGACTCCCTCTCTTTCTCTCCCTTTCCTCACCTAATCCGCCCCCTCACTCTCTCTAATTTCTTCCCCCTCATGATTAACAATCATGATCTTGCATGCCGGCACCACTTGGCAATTGCCATGCAAGATGGGCTTATATCTAGCTGGGCTTGGGCTAGCTTGGTCGGCGGCAACTCCTCCTCTTCCTTTGGGCTTCGTGGGCTAGGCCCATATGGCCGAATGGTGGGTGATTGTGGGCTGGGTTTTTGGGCCAGCTTGGCCTAAGAATTTTGGCCCACTCCCCCTTTAATAATCTACTAATATTTTCCACTTAAATCCATAAATTCCAATTTATAACACACATGGCCAATGATAGAATTTTCTTTCCTATCAAATAATTATCCATTAAAAGCTTGGCCATAAATCTTATTGCAAATTATGGATTAAATGGCTACAATTCAACTTAAAAGTACTTCCATCATCTTTCCATAGGTTGTAATGTATCTAGAGGTTGCCATGAGATTTTGGGATGCCATAATTCTCCCCTCCTTAGAGAATTTCGTCCTCGAAATTAGGCATCACTTATGTCTCTTGAAACAAGTAGGGATAGTTTTCCTTCATCAATTCCTCACTTTCCCATGTGGCTTCCTCCACATCATGATGTCGCCATAATATCTTTACCAACGGGATTTTCTTGGTCCTAAGAATTTGCTCCTTTCGATCTAGTACTTGCATAGGCTCTTCGATGTACCTCACTTTCTCGTCCACTTTGATGGCTTCATGATCGAGTTTGTGACTAGGATCCGGCCGGTACTTTCTCAGCATCGACACATGAAACACATCATGTAAATTTCCCAATTTTGGAGGTAGCGCCAAACGATAAGCTACATCTCCTATTCTTTCAAGTATCTCAAAAGGTCCAACAAATCTAGAGCTCAACTTACCCTTCATCCCAAATCGAGATATTCCTTTCATAGGGGATGCTTTAAGGAATACATAATCTCCCACATTAAACTCCAAAGGCCTTCTACACCTATTAGCATAGTCTCTCTGTCTATTCTGGGCTATATTAAGTCTTTTCATGATTATCTTGACCGCTTATGTAGTAACTTGCACTAGCTCGGGTCCTGTCAATTTTCTCTCACCTACTTCATTCCAACAGATAGGGGTCCTGCACCTTCTTTCATATAATGCTTCATATGGAGCCATGCCTATACTTTTCTGAAAACTATTGTTATAGGCAAACTCCATCAAGTGCAAATTTTCATCCCAATTTCTTCTAAATTCAATAACACAGGCTCTTAGGATATCTTCTAGAGTCTGGATCACTCTTTTTGTTTGTCCATTTGTTCGAGGATGAAAAAGCAGTACTAAATTGAAGCTTTGTCCTAAGGCATTTTGGAGATTTCGCCAAAAATTTGAAGTAAACCTAAAGTCTCGATTAGAGGTGATTGTTACTGGAATACCATGTAAGCGTATTACTTGGCTTACATATATCTCAGCAAGTTTATTCATTGAATAGTTCATACGGACAGCTAGGAAATGAGTAGACTTAGTCAAACGATCCACTATCACCCAAATTGAATCATGACCATTTTATGTCCTTGGCAGTCCTTGCACAAAGTCTATCATTACATGTTCCCATTTCCACTCTGGTACGTCTAACGGTCTCAATAGTCTTGCAGGTTTGCGATGTTCCGCCTTCACTTGTTGGCACGTTAAACATTGAGAAATGTGTTTGGCCGTATCTACTTTCATGCCATTCCACCAAAATTGTTGACACAAATTCTTGTACATCTTTGTACTACCCGGATGAATACTATAATTACTCTTGTGTGCCTCTGACAGAATTTCCTTTTTTTACTTTTTCATTGTCGAGAACACAAAGTCGTCCTTGGCATCTTACCACTCCATCTTCAGAAACTTGAAATTCTGGTCTTTTTCCCAAAGACGCAGCGTCTCGTATCTTCAAAATTTATGGATCAGATTTTTGTAAAATCTTAACTTTCTAAATGATTTCGGGTTCATCCTTAATGCAGTAAGCATACCGGTAAGGCCAGCCATTTCCAATTTGAAGTCTGAATCCACAATAGACTTTAACATATTCCACTTCGTTATTCTTAGACTAGGCATGTTCATAGCCGACTTTTGACTAAGGGCATCTGCCACCTTATTTGCCTTTCCTGGATGGTATCGTATCTCACAGTCATAATCTTTCAATAACCCAATCCACCTTCTCTGTCTCATGTTCAACTCTTTTTGCAAAAACAAATACTTCAGGCTCTTATGATCTGCATAGATTTCAAACTTCTCTCCATACATATAGTGTCTCCATATTTTCAAAGCAAACACTATAGCTACCAATTCCAAATCATGCATCGGGTAATTCAGTTCATGGGGCTTCAACTGCCTTGATGCATAGGCTATGACCTTACCATGTTGCATCAAAACACATCCCAGTCCTTTATGAGATGCATCACTATATACTGTAAAACCAGCAAACCCATATGGTATAGTCAAGATTGGAGCCGTAGTCAATTTTCTTTTAAGTTCCTGAAAGCTCCTTTCACATTCTCCACTCCATTCAAACTTTATATTCTTCCGCGTTAATTTCGTTAAGGGGCCTGCTAATTGTGAAAACCCTTCAATAAATCTTCTATAATAACCAGCCAATCCCAAGAAACTTCAGATCTCAGTGAGTGTCGTTGGTCTCGACTAATTTATTACCATCTCAACTTTTGCCGGGTCCACTACAATTCCTCCTTCTGACACCATGTGTCCCAAAAATATTATCCGGTCCAGCCAAAATTCACACTTGCTGAATTTGGCATACAATTTATGATCTCTTAGAGTTTGCAAAGTTATGCTCAAGTGTTGCTCGTGCTCTTCAGATCCTCTAGAATATACTAGGATATCATCAATGAAAACAATCACAAACTAATCCAAATAAGGCTTAAATATCCTATTCATTAAATCCATGAATGCGGCCGGTGCATTCGTCAATCCAAAAGACATAACTAAGAACTCATAATGCCCATAACGAGTCCTAAATGCAGTCTTAGGAATGTCTTCTTTCTTTATCCTTAATTGATGGTATCCTGATCTCAAGTCAATCTTAAGATCGAACTTCCATGTAGTTGGTCGAATAGATCATCGATTCTAGGTAAAGGATACTTATTCTTAATGGTCACTTGATTTAGCTGTCTGTAATCAATACATAAACACATCGGCCCATCTTTCTTTTTCACAAACAAGACTAGTGCACCCCAAGGAGAAGCACTTGGCCTAATGAATCCTTTATCAAGCAACTCTTGTAGTTGCACCTTCAATTCCTGCAGTTCCACTAAGGCCATCCTATATGGGGCTTTCGATATTGGTCCTGTTCCAAGCATTAATGCTATTTCAAATTTAATTTCTTGCTCTGGTGGTAAACCAAGTAACTCCTCAGGAAATACATCTTGAAATTCATTGACTACTTGAATTACATCGAGCTTAGGTTCTTCCCTAGCAAAATCCTTTGCCACTGCCAGGTACCCTTGACATCCTTCGTCAAGTAATGTATAAGCCTCTATTCCTGAAATAAGTGCTATAGATAGATTGGTCTGACCTCCGTAAAATTCACAACTAGATTGGTTCGGTAAAACAAATTGGCTCATTTTCCTATAACAATCCATTTTGGCCCAATACTCACGAAGCCAATCCATTCCTATGATAATATCAAAATCATACATAGCCATTACGACTAGGTCTATTTCCATATCACTTCCTCCTATCTTTATCTTACATTTTGCACAAATCATCGTAGATAATACCATATTCTTTAAAGGTGTGGAAACACAAAGAGGCATCTCAAGAGGTGTAGCTTCTATTTCACTCAATTACTTATATCTTTTAGATATAAATGAATGAGTAGCACCTGTGTCAAACAATGCATATGCCTTTTTGCCATTTATGAAAATCGTACCTGATATAACATCTCTGGAAGCTTCCGCTTCCTCTTGGGTGACCGCATACACCCTTCCTTGTGCTGGTGGTCTCTGAGGATTCCTTGGTAAGTTTAGTCTAATAGCACTCTGCTATGCCTGTCGCCCCGAGCCAACACCCATTTGCGACCTTCCTTGTGGGCAATCTCTCTTAAGGTGGCCTACTCATCCACAATCATAACATCTCAACCGTCCATTGCAAGGTCCTAGGCCATGCCGCCCATCACACCTTCGACAAACATCAGGTTGATAGGGTGCTTTTCCTTTATTCAGGCCATCCCTAACTCTTCCAAAATTTCCAAAATTGCTCTTTTTCTTAACCCCCTAAGTATGACCTTGACCAAGATGGGGTCTCTTACCCCTTTTGATATCACTAAAGTTTAGCTGTCTCTTAAACTCTAATCGCTCTCTCACCAGCTCTTGCTCCACTAACTGTGCCCTTTCATGAATCTCTTGATAATCCCTTATATTCAAAGGCACCAGTTGTTTCCTAATATCAGTCCTCAATCCTTTTAGAAATATTTTAGCTTTTTCCTCATGATCCTCAATCAATCTGGGAGCATACCTAGACAATTCAGAAAATTTTGCCTCATACTAATCTACTATCAGCTCCCTTTGTTCCAACTGAACAAATTAAGTGATCTTCCTATCCTTAGCACAGTCAGAGAAATGCTTCCTATTAAAAGCTCTAACAAACTCATTCTAGTTCACATCAGCACCTGGTGGAAAAATCGTATCCCTCGAAACTCTCCATCAAAACTTTGCATTTCCCTCCAACTGATACTCTGCCAAAACTATCTTATTAGCATCACTACAGTCCAACAACTGGAAAATCTATTCTATCCCATCAATCCAATGTTCTGCCTCCTCAAGATTTCCCATTCCACTAAACTTAGGTGGCTTCAACTTCAAAGATAGCTCCACCAGTCCTTAAGGGCGACATTCCACTCCAGGTTAATGCTGTGCTTGTCTATCCATCAGATTTCCAATATTGGCCAATGTTTGCAGGATACCTTCCATTCGGGATTCAGCCCTTGCAGCAAAGGCTTCAACCCTCAATGGATGAGCACTTCCAGCTCACATCATAACTTTCCTACAGTTTTCAAGCATTTGCCTCAGGAAAAATCTGAGACTCACTATCTCCATTCAAAGCAACTCCTACTATATAAGTAACATATACATGTTACTGGTACCTAAAGACAACTCAAAATAAACTACTAGGGATCTACGAGTGAATACCTATCACCCGTTATTCAAGGTTAACCAATTATTCCATTTAATACCCTATGGTGTGCATTGTCATCATATTCCTCAATTTCCAAATGAGGCTCCTTATCACTCCACCTACAACCATTTGCTCTGATACCAAAACCACTATGGCACCCCTCGACGGCCCCCAATCTGTTAGGGTCGCCACAGATTACTTGTCACTTATCTTACTACATACCAATAATGTAACTTTTTAATTTAAGTGCAACCATAGTTCATAGGGATTGATCGGTAAAATACTTTTCCATTTTTTTTTTTTTTGTAAAGGTCCTAGAGCAGTTCATCAGCAGAAGCATAAACAAGTCTCATCATCTCTCCCTCCAATAACAATAATGCAATGCACACCAACTACGCACCAGAAGAAAAGATAAAGGCAATTCACCTTCATTTATATTTTCATGATGGACATTTCGGGTCGATACAAAAAGGCCAAAATTTTTAACTATACTTGGCTACACCCAAAAGTGGAATCGACCCTATATGAAACATGTACATCCCTCCATTGTCAAGTGTCGGCTATCCCAAAAAAGAAAACGTCAGCTCCCACCAGTCCTACGTGCCGTCACACCCAACCCGGTGCATCGGGCGGTTGCGGCGGTAACATCCCTAGCATCACCCCATTGCATCGAACGTAAACAGACAAAAACTCTTGGATGATAGGGCCATCAACTAAACCCACATTGTACATCACCAATACTCGAACTCGGACATACTCCAAACTAGTTTTACTAATACAAGAATGCTCGGTGCACTCCACCTCGACGTTAGTAGGTATGCCATAGAAGGTACCATGCACAACTAGTGAAAAAGGCATCTTTCTAATCTGAAATGTTAATCCCAAAAAGGGTGAGTACAACCACTCAACAGTTTAGATCCGCCACACTGCATAGTGCATCAAATAGAACAATTGAGGTATCATGAATAAAACACAGATCATTCATACATTCAAGCATACCTTACCTTGCAGCCATGCATATATCACCATGCTATATGTGCATATACCACTATGCACTTATCATCAAGCAGTCATGCATATATCACCATGCCATATGTACAAATCCATGCACATGATATAGTCTCAATTTTTATCTTTCCAGGGACCAGTGTTTGCATCCCTCAATTTATTGCTCGCATCCAACCTAGCATCACGAGGAACCTTCGGCACACACACTTCAAGCATCTCGTACCCCAACTAGTATCACGAGGTATCCCCCCCGGCACACACCTCTGAGGCTTCCGGCACACACCTCCGGGCATCCCGAAACTCCCGAGGACATCTGGCACACACACTCCGGGCACCTCGAAAGTCCCGAGGCATCGTCGGCTCACACCTCCGACAGTCTTGTTATTATCTTAATTTATATTCACATACGAATCTTAATTTCAACATGGCATTTGATGCAATATAACATGCCATATGTCACCATATATGTAGCATAATCAACCACTCAAAACATCATATCACATGGAAAATTTCATTTATTTTTTTGGCAACACATCAATTTTCGGATAAAAACATAATACACTCCTTTAGTTAGAACTATAGGAAAATTAGTGAATGGTATAAATAAATTCTGAAAACTTGACATATTATAGACAAGACCTAAAGGCAGATATCTCATGAAAAGCACCATATCAAAAGAATCTCACACAAAACAGTACGGTCCATGCATCACAATCTTCAAAGTTTTAACACTTCAGCTTGTACAGTTTTGGAAGTAATTTAAATTAAATATCAAATTGAATTCTGAAAATTCTGAAATTTTGATATGTTATAGAAAATTCCTAACGGTAAATATCTCATGAAGAAATTGAAATCCAAATCGTTCTAGATTAACAGATATATATAATTAATTTCCCCCATTCGCGGTGTCATTTTTCCAGATTATCTTCTTTCAAAGAAAACTCGTTTCACCGATCGACATATGTGAATTTCTTCTAAATTTTCAGTATGTTATACCTCAGAATATTATCTATAACTTTCATTAAGAACACACGATCAAATTTTAACTATATGATTTTATAAAAATCACAGAATCATACTAGGTCGAGGTAGTATTTTCCCAGATCCCATTTCTTCAAAGGACAACGATTTCACCGACCTATATTTGTTCATTTCCTCTAAATTTTTTGATATGTTTTACCTCAAGAAGTACAACACAACTTTCATTAAGAACTCAAAGTGAGATTTTCGCAAGAAAGCTACTTTACAGTCCACGAAATCACTAAAAGTCAGCACATCAAATTCCAGATCTAATCTCTCCAAAGGAAAATCTGTGGCATCCCAGAAATTCAAAGTCAAGCCATAAGGTGTGTTAAAGTCTTTAATTAGGTGGTAGAATTTCCATGGCTTATGTTTTAGCCATTAGTCTTTTAAATTTGATGATTTGTGCTTGTGATTGTGGAAATTTAAATTTAATAGATTAATAATCTATGCTTGGCCATAAGATTTATAAATTAAATTTCAATGAACAAAAATGCCCAAAGACTTTGGCCAAGATGAAAATTGGAATTCAAAAATATTTATAGAAGGAATTCAAAAAAAAAAAAAAGAAGAGAAAAAAGGGGATTAAATTCGAATGGGCCTTGGACCCATTGGCCTAAGCTTAGTGGGCCAAGCTAGTCGGCCCTGGGGGATTCGACCGGCCCATTAAGGCCCAAAGGAAGAGGTGGCCGGCCCATGCATGGATCAAGACAAGTGGCGCAAAGAAGGGCATGCATTGGCCTAGACTAGGATGCCATGCATTGGTCCATTTAGGTGGCAAGCAATGATTACTAATCATGAGAAGATGGGGGTATAAAAAGAGAGAGAGGAAGGTGAGTGAGCGGTTTTTGCTCCATTCGGCCGAGAGAGAGGGAGAGGGAGAGAGAGGAATCGCGAGAGAGAGGGAGAGACTGAGAGGGAGAGGAGGCGGAGCCGAGGAGGAATCGCCGTGTCCCACCGTCCGTTCGTCGTCGTTTGCTCATCTTAGAGGCAAGTGGAGTCCTTAACTTCTCTTGCATATTTGTTTTGTTGGTTGCATGTTCGATTTTAGGTGTGATTTGTGCGAAAAACCGAGGTAAGGGTTGGTTATTTGCAAACCGTGTGACTGTTCTTGTTCGGTTTGTTGGAGTCAGTAGTTTGTTTGAGCTTGCATGTGTGCTTGGTGTCCGATTTTGGCTTCGATGTCTTCATGAAAGTTGTAGCTAACGTCATATACTATAACATACTGAAATTTTGTGGAAAATGATGGAGATATGAGGGGTTAAAGTTCCATTATACGGAGACCCTAGATCTGTGAAGTTTTCGCTGACCTCTTGCAAGATTCTTGTTTTCATGTTGATTTCTGTTGAATATTTGACTTCGATGTCTTCATGAAAGTTGTAGGTAACACTTTAAACTACAATATACTCAAATTTGAAGCAAAAAGAACAAGTATATCTTGGTGAATCGGCTAGATCTTGGAAACGATGGTTCTGGTGAAGTATTCCGAGACACCCGAGACTTCATGGACTTAAATGGTGACCATAATTTGGTTATTTGACCTATATCTCTTCATGAAAATTGTAAAGGACAACTTGATACATAACATACTAAAATTTCAGCGGAAACGAAAGAGAATAGATGGGTGAAATCTTAATATTTCGGAGATGTGTATTCTGGACGACGCGGTAGTGGTTCCAGAACTTTCGTGGGGTTGTATAGATTAATCTAAAAATAATTTGGCTTAGAGTTCTGCATAAAAAATGTAGGAAAATGTGTTGGTTATCACCCTGTAAAATTTCGTAATTTTTGGAGGCCGTCTGGATATTTTAATTGAATTTCTATGGAAACTGTGCAAGTCTGGCCATTATCCGAATATAATGTGCTATTTTGTGGAAATTGTGAAATTATGAGAAATTCAATTTGGCCATGAATTTTGTATGAAATTGTGATCCTATTGATTTTTTTAGTGATTGTTTGAATATTATGATTTTGGGAAAATCATAGATATTAAATTAAATATCTATTTATGAAAATAAATAAATATAATAATATAATAATATAATAATATAATAATAATAAAATAATAAAATAATAAGGGATTATTTTACTTGCCATGAATTGCATTGAATTTATTATGCATTGTTATATGACATTGGTGTATGTATGATCATAAATTGTGATGCATGTGTGAATCATATGCCATGTACTAATGAGATTAAAAGGATGGTGAATGTGGATAATGATAAGTGAGGAAGTGGTTATGGTGGATGATGATGCTCGGTGGCCTAGTGGCGTAATTCCAGAGATTCCCCGGGAGTGTCGGGATGCCCGGTGGTATACGGTACGTAATTCCAGGGGAGGCCTGGTGGTATGTCGGTACATAATTCCGGAAGCCCTGTCGGAGGTCTTTGCCCGAAGGGAATGCCTCGCGATGCTAGGATTTGGGTGTGAGATGCCCGGCTAGAAGGGTAAAGGCCGGATGTCCGGTTGTATCTTGGATACATGCCCGGAGGTTCCTCGTTATGCTAGTTAGGATGCGAGATGCCCGGAATGTGGGGGGCCGGATGCCCGGTTGTATCTTGGATACATGCCCGGAGGTTTTTCTCGCATGAGATGCGAGTGTAAAATATGAGATAAAATTGACGAATTGAGGAAGGGTGATGTGGTGATCAAATTTAAAGATAAAGATGAAAATTAACTCATGGCATGATATGGTATGATATGCATGATGATATGCATGATGATGGAGATGATGATATGTGATGTGATATGATGATCACCTATGGTATGATATGCATGATGATATGCATGATGATGATGATGATGATGATATGTGATGTGATATGATGATCACCCATGGTATGATATGCATGATGATGGTAATGATATGTGATGTGAAATAACGATGATCACCCATGATAATATGATATGCATGATGATGATGATGATGATATGCATGATGATATGCAAGATGATGATGATGACGATATGCATGATGATATGCATGATGATCATGATATGATATGCATGATAATATACATGATAATGATGATGATATGACATGCATGATGATATGCATGGTGATGATAATGATGATGATATATGATATGACATGTGTAATGTGATGATGTCATGATGATGATGACATGTATGATACGATGATGATACACATATATGTGTTATAAACTGTTATGATGATGCATGATAGTATGCGCATGGCTTCAAGGTGAGTAACGCCTGCAATGCATGTATGATTTGCTTGATGCATTGAGTTGTTACTGGATTTCCTTATCTGCTGAGTGGTTGTACTCACCCCTTTTGGGGACCAACATTTCAGATTAGTAGATGGTTTGAACGGTTGGATATAACCGTGAGGAGGAGGATAGCAAGGGAAGGAGCTTTTGGACGCTTACACTGATCGATGGACTTTAAGTGTATGACTGTTGGAGGAAATGTCGGTCATCTTTTGGAGTGTAGCCGAATATAGAAGACTACGGCATTTTGATGTACCGATGAACAATGTCCATCCGGTTTAAGTAAATAAAAGGTGTACGGCTTTTACCTATAAATGTTTAGTAAGTGTGCATCGATTTTTGAATGTAGGGAAGGGAATTGTTGGATATGCTTCTGTTATGTAAATTGCGCAAGGGACCGTTAATAAAAGATGTAAACCCCCATAGTTGTATAGACCCGCTGCAACTAAAAATGGTATCAAAGTGACTTGTTATTTTGGGAAAGAAAAAGGAAAAGCGAACTGTGGTGACTCTAGCGGATCGGGAGTCGTCGAGGGGTGCCACAAAATCATTTCACCAGGAAATCCTTGTCCGTTTTGTCTCAAATTTTAGTATGTTACAAGATGTTCTCTACAACTTTCATGAAGAGATCGAAGCGATATTCCAACTAAAACGTCGCTTGCAGCTCATAAAACTTGTGAAGGGTCAGACTGATTTTTCCAGAAAACAGCATGCTAGGCCAACGAATTTCTCCCCATAGCTTCGACCTTTCATTACATCTACCACAACCAAAATTCACCATCTTCCACACACACATCACAGCAAGCAAAGGGTAGATTTTAGGACTCTACTTGCCTCTAATCCAAGCACAAACAGCAACAAAGATGGCGGGCAAGGTGGCGAACGAACGGCGGCAAGCTAGGCGGACGATCGGCGGACGGACTTCCCTCTTCTCTATCGCACGCACGGTCTCCCCTTTCTCTCTTCCTTTCTTCCTTTCCTTTCTCTCTTTCTCACCTCTCTCTCTCTCGGACGACTCCCTCTCTTTCTCTCCCTTTCCTCGCCTAATCCGCCCCCTCACTCTCTCTAATTTCTTCCCCCTCATGATTAACAATTATGATCTTGCATGCCGGCACCACTTGGAAATTGCCATGCAAGATGGGCTTGCATCTGGCTGGGCTTAGGCCAGCTTGGTCGACGGCAGCTCCTCCTCTTCCTTTGGGCTTCGCGGGCTAGGCCCATATGGCCAAATGGTGGGTGATCGTGGGCTGGGTTTTGGGCCAGCTTGGCCTAAGAATTTTAGCCCACTTCCCCTTTAATAATCTACTAATATCTTCCACTTAAATAAATTCCTAACTTACAAAAATAATATGGCCATAAAACTTGAGATCATAAATCCATAAATTCCAATTTATAACACACATGGCCAATGATAGAATTTTCTTTCATATCAAATAATTATCCATTAAAAGCTTGGCCATAAATCTTATTGCAAATTATGGATTAAATGGCTACAATTCAACGTAAGGGTACTTCCATCATCTTTCCGTAAGTTGTAATGTATCTAGAGGTTGCCATGAGATTTTGGGATGCCACATATCTGCTTCAATTGACTTAGTAAAAAAAAAAAAAAAAGAAGCAAATATAGGCTAAGATTTATACATATTGCTCATATTCACAAAACTACATATATTAAAGAAAGAGTGAATAAATGGAATTGAGAAATGATAAAAGAAAAATAGAGAAAAATTTCAAACATGTAAAAGAGATGCAGACTGTCTCACTTTAGCAGAGGTTGCACATGGCCATGCTATAATTGTACTCTCTCTCTCTCTCTCTCTCTCTCTCTCTCTCTCTCTCTCTCTCTCTCTCTCTCTCATAATTTGGAGGCATGACATGACATCACGCTACCTTGACTGAATAAGAGAAAAAACAAAGGAAAAAAAATGGAGATTCTAGATGAGCTCCATCCAGCTATATATGTTAGCCTTTTGGCAAAGAGCCTTGGAAAAAGCCAAAAGGCAAGAACAATAATTTTGATATTTGATAGGATCGAAGTGAAACGTAGAGTGCGGCACACTCTCTCTCTCGCTTAGACTCCTCTTACAGAGCTAGGAAGAGCTAGAGAGACGTGTTTGTGGTGCAGTCCACGGACGACCCAGGACAGTCATCAGCAGATATGGACAACCCTACACAATCATCTCAAGACCCGTATGCCTAACGAGAGGCCCTTTCTCTCAAGATTCCTATGATCAATGACATTTGTCCTTTTCCCTTGGAATGGACACATTTTATTATGCTCAACCATTAAATTAGCCTCAGCCAACTTGGACTGTTGACACTCCAGAATCCTCCAGGACTCATGAAGAAGCATCCTCATCAAACGACCTAAATACATGGAATACATGGAATGCCTCGATAGCACAGGTTACCTGAAGCCTTTCTGATAATAGACTTGCAGAGCTTGAACAAAAATACAAAAAATATCTTCTTGCAGAGTCACATAGTTTTGATAACTCAAACTATGATTACATTCTCGACATGGAAGAGGATGTAATTGACAAACACTATAGCAAGTTATTGTAGTGATAGGCTAGAGAAAACACTGTTCACTATCACCGTTCATATCACCTAGAATAATTATTGACCGGATTCTCTAGAGCCTTTGTATGCTTTCGGACCTGTGAGCTTGGTCCTTATTTGTTTGAAACCTCTTAGTACCTATAAAAGTTAAATAAGATGTAATGTATTGGGTAGAATCCCTTAAAGTAAAATGTGTGTTTTATGAACATTTCTCCAATGTCTCTCTAAACACTCCGTCTTCTCTAGCCTCATAGGATCCTCTAAGAAATGTAGCTTAATTAGTTAAAAATATTACTATTCTGAAATTGTTGGGCGTCTCTATACTTTCAACTGAGTTCCCAGGTAGTTAGCAACTAAAAGGCAGTCCCTATAAGACTTGAAGAAGAGATTTGCCTATGTAGATAGTGTATCTGCTGGGATTGACTTAGTAAAAAAAAATGCAAATATAGGCTAAGATTTATACATATTGCTCACGTTCCAAAAACTACATATATTAAAGAAAGAGTGAATAAATGGAATTGAGAAATGAGAAAAGAAAAATAGAGAAAAATTTCAAACGTGTAAATGAGATGCAGACTATCTCAGTTTAGCAGAGGTTGCACATGGCCATGCTATTATTGTACTCTCTCTCTCTCTCTCTCTCTCTCTCTCTCTCTCTCTCTCTCTCTCTCTCTCTCTCTCTCTCTCTCTCTCTCTCTCTCTCTCTCTCTCTCTCTCTCTCTCATAATGTGGAGGCATGACATGACATCACGCTACCTTGATTGAATCAGAGAAAAATACAACGAAAAAAAAAGGAGGAGATTCTGGATGAGCTCCATCCAGCTATATATGTCAGCCTTTTGCCAAAGAGCCTTGGAAAAAGCCAAAAAGCAAGAACAATAATTTTGATATTTGATAGGATCGAAGTGAAACGTAGAGTGGGGCGCACTCTCTCCCTCACTCGGATTCCTCTTACAGAGCTAGGAAGAGCCAGAGAGACGTGTTTGTGGTGCAGTCCACGGACGACCTAGGACAGTCATCAGCAGATATGGACAACCCTGCACAATCATCTCAAGATCCCTATGCCTAATGAGAAGCCCTTTCTCTCAAGATTCCTATGATCAATGACATTTGTCCTTATCCCTTGGAATGGACACATCTTATTATGCTCAACCATTAAATTAGCCTCAGCCAACTTGGACTGTTGACACTCCCGAATCCTCCAGGACTCATGAAGAAGCATCCTCATCAAACGACCTAAATACATGGAATATGTGGAATGCCTTGACAGCACAGGTTACCCAAAGCCTTTCTGATATCAGACTTGCAGAGCTTGAACAAAAATACGAAAAATATCTTCTTGCAGAGTCACATAGTTTTGATAACTCAAACTATGATTACATTCTCGACATGGAAGTGGATGTAATTGACAAACACTATAGCAAGTTATTGTAGTGATAGGCTAGAGAAAACACTATTCATTATCATTGTCCATATCACCTAGAATAATTATTGACTGGATTTTCTAGAGCCTTTGTATGCTTTTGGACCTGTGAGCTTGGTCCTTATTTGTTTGAAACCTCTTAATACCTATAAAAGGTAAATAAGATGTACTGTGTTGGGTAGAATCCCTTGAAGTAAAATGTGTGTTTTAGGAAAATTTATCCAATGTCTCTCTAAACACTTCATCTCTCTAGCCTGATAGGATTCTCTAAGAAATGCAGCTTAATTAGTTAAAAATATTACTATTCTGAAATTGTTGGGCATCTCTATACTTTCAACTAAGTTCCGGGTAGTTAGCAACTAAAAGGCATTCCCTATAAGACTTGAAGAAGAGATTTGCCTATGTAGATAGTGTATCTGCTGCGTTTGACTTAGTAAAAGAAAAAGAAAAAGCATATATAGGCTAAGATTTATACATATTGCTCATGTTCGCAAAACTACATATATTAAAGAAAGAGTGAATAAATGGAATTGAGAAATGAGAAAAGAAAAATAGAGAAAAATTTCAAATGTGTAAAAGAGATGCAGACTATCTCAGTTTAGCAGAGGTTGCACATGGCCATGCTATTATTGTACTCTCTCTCTCTCTCTCTCTCTCTCTCTCTCTCTCTCTCTCTCTCAAAATTTGGAGGCATGACATGACATCACGCTACCTTGATTGAATAAGAGAAAAAATAATGGAAAACAAAAGGAGATTCTGGATAAGCTCCATCCAACAATAATTTTGATATTTGATAGGATCGAAGTGAAATGCAGAGTGGGGCGCACTCTCTTCCTGGCTCAGACTCCTCTTACAGAGCCAGGAAGAGCCAGAGAGACGTGTCTGTGGTGCAGTCCACGGACGACCCAGGACAGTCATCAGTAGATATGGACAACCCTGCACAATCATTTCATGACCCCTATGCCTAATGCGAGGCCCTTTCTCTCAAGATTCCTATGATTAATGACATTTTCCTTATCCCTTGGAATGGACACATCTTATTATGCTCAACCATCAAATTGGCCTCAGCCAACTTGGATTGCCAACACTCCAGAATCCTCTAGGACTCATGAAGAAGCATCCTCATCAAATCACGTAAATACGTGGAATACGTGGAATGCCTCGACATCATAGGTTACCTGAAGCCTTTTTGATATCAAACTTGCAGAGCTTGAACAAAAATACGAAAAATACCTTCTTGCAGAGTCACATAGTTTTGATAACTCAAACTGTGATTACAATGCTTGAGACGGAAGAGGATGCAATTGACAAACACTATAGCAAGTTACTGTAGCAATAGGCTAGAGAAAACACTATTTACTATCATTGTTCATATCACCAAGAATAATTCCTGACTGGATTTTCTAGAGCCTCTATATGCTTTCGGACCTGTGAGCTTGGTCCTTATTTGTCTGAGACCTCTTAATACCTATAAAAGGCAAATAAGATGTCATGTTTTGGATAGAATCCCTTAAAGTAAAATGTGTGTTTTGTGAAAATTTCTCCAATGTCTCTCTAAACACTTCGTCTTCTCTAGCTTGATAGGATCTTCTAAGAAATGCGGCTTAATTAGTTAAAAATATTACTATTACTAAATTGTTGGGCATCTCTATACTCTGAACTAAGTTCTTGGGTAGTTAGCAGCTAAAAGGCAGTCCCCATAAGACTTGAAGAAGAGATTTGCCTGTGTAGATAGTGTATCTGCTGTGACTAACTTAGTAAAAAAAAAAAAAAAGACAAAGCAAATATAGGCTAATATTTATATATATTGCTCATGTTCACAAAATATACATATGTTAAAGAAAGAGTGAATAAATGGAATTGAGAAATGAGAAAAGAAACAATAGAGAAAAATTTCAAATGTGTAAAAGAGATGCAAAGGGCCTGTTTGTTTGTGTTCCTAGCCTGTGTTTATGGACACAATTCATGTTTTTCTGTTCTCGGAAAAAAAAAAAAAAGAAACGCGTTTGTTTGGGTTTTTGTTCGAAATCTATTTTTTTTCCCAGGAACAAATTTGGAATAGAAACAAGAAACAAAAGAAACTTGTTTATTGTTTCTAGAACACTTTCAACAAACAATTTTTCTCTCTTCTCGTTTTTTGCTTCTCTTTCTTTTCTTCTTTTCTTCTTTTTCTTTTTTCTTTGGCCGGTGGCCGGCAACCGTCCGTTGAGGGCCGACGACCTTGCCGGAGCATCGCCGGCCCCCGGCGAAGCCGAGGGTTGCTGGCCCCTAGCGAGGCTCGGCCTCGCCTTGGCTGGGCGAGCTCGAGCTCGCTTAGATCTGGTGAGGCTGACCTTGTCCAGCCACTGGCGAGGCTTGGCCTCTCCAGGCCACCGCCAGGTCAGCGTCACCTAGCGGTGGCCCGGTAAGGTCGAGTGGCGCAGGTGGCTAGGCAAGCTCGGCCTCGTCGGATCTGGGCCAGCTTGAGCTCGCCCAGCCAAGGTGAGGCCGAGCCTCGCCGACTGGCCGGGCCACCGCCAAGCTTGAGCTTCGCCGGTGGCTAGATGAGCTCGGTCTCACCAGATTTGGGCGATCACCCAAAGGGAAGGAAAATGAAAAAAAAGAAGAAAAGGGAAAATAAAAAAGAAAATAAAAATATTTAAAAATTAAAAAAATTAAAAAAACAAAAATATTATACAAGTTTACTCGATGTGTTTCTCTTTTTTTTTTTTATTTCGGGAACAAGTTTACCAACACGTTCTTCGTTAAAAAATTGTTCCTTAGAACAGAAATAATTTTTTATATTTCTATTCCCTGAAACAATTTTGAACAAAAATATTACTAAACATACTAAAATTGTCTCACTTTAGCGGAGGTTGCACATGGCCATGCTATTATTGTACTCTCTCTCTCTCATAACTTGGATGCGTGACATGACATTACACTGCTTGACTGAATAATAGAAAAAACAATGGAAAAAAAAGGAGATTCCGGACGAGCTCCATCCAGCTATATATGTCAGCCTTTCGGCAAAGAGCCTTGGAAAAAGCCAAAAAGCAAGAACAACAACTTTGATATTTGACAGGATTGAAGTGAAACGCAGAGCGGGGCGGACTCTCTCCCTCGGTCGGACTCTTCTTACAGAACCAGGAAGAGAGAGAGAGACGTGTCTGTGGTGCAGTCCACGGACACGTCTAATCACGTGATGCGTGGGCATCGCTGTATTTGTAATTAGCCCTAAAGAAACGATTTTTCTATCTCCTGCAGAAGCGACCGCCGTACAGGGACTCCTTATGAATGAAAGTGGAGTACAAAAAGAGGACTCTGCCAAAGGGTGTTCTTCTTTCGGCCGCGCAAGGGAAAAAACCGCAGGCGTACGTCCTTGAAAAACAAGAGAAAGAGCCGCGTTGCCAAGAAGGACGACGTCCTTGTTTTTGCCGCATGAGAAGACCTTGAACGCGCGCTTATGAGTTTACATTCATCGACCACTCCTGTTAAATAACTAGTTTATTGTGTCCTGAGATTGGTCATGGTGTAATACTTGCAGGCATAAAAGGATGACGTGTGTGCCTGTAATTTGCTGTGGATGGCTTTTCTGATCCAATGTATCTTATGATTGTTTCTGTATGAAGAAAGTTGGTGGAAGATGACTTATCTCTTTTTTATGTGCAATAAACAATTACCCCGGAACGAACGAATTTACCAATTATTTTGTGAAATTAGCGACCTTTCTTTGAGTGACTTACCAACATTTCTTCAATCAAGTTGCCAACGAATTTTGAGTTACCAATTCTAATTTAAGTTACAATTAACTTTTATCTAATTCACTAATTTTTCTTATTGTATGCCAAAGTTCTTTGGAGTTACTAAAGTTTCATAACATATGACTTATTTATATACAAGTAACTTCTTCAATGTTTATCTAGTAGGTAGAAAATATTAGTCATCTACGAACATAATAGCTACGACTCAAAGTCTATGCCCCAACAGAAATGGATCCTTGGTTAGAGCTCATTGACTGCCCACCAAATAAGATAAGACAATGCTGATATGAAACGATGATATCTATACACTTTTATGGCTGAAAAAGACTAGTAATAGATGCACAGTGTTCATGCACATTCAAAGAGGCAAAAGTACCAAAAAAAGTCTCAAACCTATTAATTTTTTAATTACTACAGCAAAAACAACTTACTTTTTTACCAACTTTCGTATATATTCCTTACCAATCAATGCCTTAAATTTACCAGTTACTTGGTGTGACTTACCGACTTTTGCTCAATCATGTTGCCAATGAATTTTGAGTTACTAATTCTAATTTGAGTTACAACTAACTTTTATCTAATTCACTAATTTTTCTTATTGTCTGCCAAGGTTCTTTGGGGTTACTAAAGTTTCATAACATATGACTTATTTACGTACAAGTAACTTCTTCAATGTTCATCCAGTAGATGGAAAATATTAGTCATATACGAACATTACAGCTATAACTCAAAATCTTCACCTCAGCAGAAATGGATCCTAGTTTAGAGCTCATTGACTGCCCCGTCGGATCAAATTAGACAATGCAGACATGAAACAACAAAATCTATACAATTTAATGGCTGAAAAAGATGAGTGATAGATGCACGGTGTTCATGCACATGCGAAGACAAAGTCACATAGAGCAGTTGCGAGTTGAAAAGGACACATTGGACCCTTTAAAGATTGATTTTTAATGCCACCAAATTATATAACCAGTTGACCCCATTTTGATGGAAGTCCTTGTCGGTCATCAAATGCGAACGAAAGGAGGCACAAATGACAAGGAGAACGTGTAACACGCACATAAAGATACAGCTAATAATCTGAGGAAGGTCCACCCACATTTGTATCATTGAAGGTGAACCACAAGGTAACACCAAATGTGGGCCAAAATATAACTTGAAATGAGGCTGAATTAATTATCAAATTTGGCATTTAAAAAAGATTGTTTGGCAAAGTCTTTCTGCAATAGTCATCATCATAGATGTCGTCGTACTTTTGAATATTGTTGTCATGATCCAATCTCTCTGCCACCGTCCTCAGGGAAAGAAATGGGGAAATGTCGGATTTAGGGATACTTGACCAAAAACCTAAAACAAAAAGTATGGTTTAGGATGACCAAAAACCAGTTCACTAGGGAACATATATCTTGAAAAAGAACTTCGAGATTGCTCAAAGACTAATCTTGTGAAATCATTCAAACATGTCTTGGTAAATAATACCAATTATCAAATGCCTTTGGAGATGATTTTAACAAAATGAAGTTTGATTAACTATCTAAGGGTTAAATGAAATCTGCCAAATTGGAAATAACCTAATCGAAATGGTCTTTCACATTAGCTCTCAAAAAAGGCTTTTATTCCCAACCTTTGATGTGGGAAAGCTATACGATTCTCATTAGAGGGGTCTCACATAACCTATGTCGAACATTTTCGAAAATGTTCACAGTGAATACAAATTTGTTGATCAAAAGGTCCTTGAATGGATCGTAAGGTAGATTTGGTCATGGATTTACACAAAAGATATTCACTTTGAGGCCAAGAAAAGAATAGTCAATCTATACCTCCATCGAGTTTACAAGTCAAGAACCTTGAAGATAAGACAAGATAAGATTGCTTCCACTACTCCTAGTAACAACTCCTATGAGAAATTCTCACTTCAACTTGAACCATTCCAATTGAAAAAGACTTCGGGTAGGGGTTGTAATGTTGGTTTGGGTGAGGCTTGAAAGGCTTGAAATTCTTTTAGATATCAAGAGTTTAAAAGTGAGTGATCAATCTCGTGAAGGAGATGGAAACATACACAATGTAAACTTTGGTCGCCATTGAAATGAGTCCTCACATGTTTGCTCCTCTTTGCTTCGCTTCTCTCCTCTGTTGCCTCTGACTATGTGTGTGGGTTGATGCGAAAAGGTTGACAAAGGGAACTGGGAAGAGCCTCCATTTATGTAGTTGAAAGCCATCGCTAAACTGAGGCCCTACGCCTGCTGCTAGCGAGGCAGCTCTCATCCAGTGGCTTGTGAGATCCGGCAACCCTTGCCGGCCACAGCATGCCGGCTACAACTTGCCGGCTACCATGAAAAGCAAAAGAAGGTCAGGAAAAAAGAAAGAAAGGATAAGAAATACATAAAACAATTGAAAAATATTAAAATATTATTTAAAATTATCCATATCAGTCACGGCTGCATCACGTAGGGCGGCTAACATCCATATTAGTAAATTTTCGGTAAAATTGGCTGAATAGACTAAATTAATACAAATTCAGTGGTTTAGAATTCAATTGATAAAAAAAATTATTTAAGACTAAATTGGTACAATTATAATAGGTTTAGGCTTTTTTGATAATTTTCCGAAAATGAGCCATGTCACTCAATTTTGCACACAGGAATACGCCACTGTAATCGTTACTATTACTTAACTTTTATTTTTATTCTTTTTTTATTCTTTTTGCTTTTGGGGTTTATGCTTAGAATAACATTGACCCAATCATCTTCTCTACTGGAGATTATGTTGCTTTAGTTCGGCCGTAGATTCGTTGGTCTTCTCGATGCTTGGAGCGTCCTCTCCCTATGGTTTGCCTTCCTCCATGGTGGATGCAATGTATTTCGATGGCTCAGTCGGTGGGTTCTAGCCGATGCGACTCCTTCGGGGCTTCCCCCTTTTGGTGGCAGTTGCTTGCTCCTGCGTCGTTCCGGCCCTCTTGCTGCTGTGCTGCCATTCTTGTGCTATGTGTTTCTAGCTGTTTTGCTTTTGTTGGTTAGGTCCGCTTGTTTTGCGGTCTTCCTTGTTTTTCTTCGGCTCTCTTCCACTCGTTATAACTTGTTGTCTTTATGAGTGTAAGTTTTTGGCGTTGAACCCTCTTGTATAGTTTGGTTTAAAGCTCAATATATTATTAACTTAACTAAAAAAAAAGAAAAACATCGACCTAAGGAATGACCTAAGGATGACTTCCCAGTCTCTGTATGACGAGAAAACCAGCACAACCCTGTCTGGCTCCCTCAAGTCCAACTATTTCTTGGACGACTTTGCATATGTGAACATGAGTTGACTTTCTAACAAAAAGATCTCGCAATTTAAGAAAACAAAAAGAAAAATTATAAAAAAATATGAACAATTATAGGAGTTAGAAATGACGTATTTATTAATTCGAAGCTGGTGGTGATTGACACCTCCTATAAATCCTATGCTTGTTTGGCGCACATTGACACTCAAAACAACCTTCTTCTCCAACAATTCAGGTTCAGACCTCCAGTTTCCTTTTCCTTGTCTTCTCCCTAAAGTGGCCTTTTCCAATGTCCTGGGCGAATCACAGATCCTAAGGCTTGAGCAATTCGAAACTGTACGGCCAGGACCGTGAGCCTCCATTGCCGGCTGCACGATCACGTCTTCTCGAGTCCGCTCGTGTTACACAGACTTCCTCTGATCGGTTGCTTATGGAGGCCTCTGAGGGACCGAGACTGCAAAATCGTCTGGCTAAGACTTTGCCTTTGGTCGGTTCGTTGTCTTCTCGGAGCCGACCACAATGAAATGGCAAGAAAGGCAAGATGCTGGCGCAAGAAGTTGAAACTTCACCGCTCAATGCCGGGAGAAGCATTGTAGCTTCATCACCAGGCAACCTGACCCAAGCAAGGAAGATGAAGGATGAGTCCTGTATCGTCGGTTGCGAAGATTCCGTGAATAATCTTGTTTCTCAGTTGCTAGATAAAACAGCCGATGGCGCGAATCTGAGAGTGATTTCGGTGGTTGGCGAGGAAGCCATCGGCAAAACAGCTCTAGTGAGGAGCGTCTACAACAGAGCGGATGTCAAGCATCATTTCGAATGCTGCACTTGGGTCCGGGTCGGGCCAAAGCCTAACCTGGGTCATCTCATGATCGACTTGCTCAAGCAGCTGAGGGTCCGGGAATTGCAAGATCTGGATCGTATGAACGAGGAAAAGCTGTCCGACATGCTCCAAGAATTCCTGATAGAGTGCTGTTATCTGACGGTCCTGGATGACTTGTGCGATCTCCTTCTCATGGACAAGCTCATAATGGCGCTTCCAGACCGGAGGAATGGGAGCAGAGTAATCGTCACGACTCGTAACCGCAGCATACCCATTTTTATCGATCCGTGGTATTCCACGCCTCTTAAGTTGAGCCCCCTCGACCAAGAAAACAGCGAGAAGTTATTGGAAAAATGCAGCCCGGCTTTCAATGTGGTCAATCCGCCAGAACTCCTCCATCTTAAAAAGAGGATTCTTAGAAAATCGGGTGGCTCTCCCCTAAAGATCCTTCTGCTCGGAGGATTTTTATCCACCACCACGTCAGATGGTTTGACCGGGCTTCTCGATCGCCTTTCCGATTGTCCTAAACTCCAAGATGTTATCCGTTTGAGTGTTGATGACCTTCCAAAATACTTAAAGCAACGTGCTCTGTACTTGGCTCTGTTCCCTAAGGAATCTGAGATTCCCACAAGGAGGCTCTTCAGACTCTGGTCAGCTGAAGAACAAGTATCTTCAACATTGGAGAACGGAGTAGCCAGACTCGATGCAGAAAAAGGTTTCGAGCATCTGGTGTCCAGAAACATGATCCTTGTAGCTCGACGGAAATGGGACGGGAGTGCCCAATCATGTCGTTTGCCTGGAATGTTGCATGATGTCTTTTTGCAGATAGCTGAACATGGAAGATTCCTCAAGATCTATGACTGTTCTATTCACGAAAGATTAAGTGATGGAGCAAAGTTTGATGCCCCGCATATTGCAATACATAGGCATATTTCTGGAGGAGAAGCAAAGGCACAGGAAAATGTGCCGGAAGTAGGACGAGAGGGATCAGTAACAAATGCACAAGAAGCACACATGGAGATCACTCATGCCGAGTCACATCAAAGAATGCCCACCAGCGATGGTTCCATGCCATGCAAAATCGAACAACTTTGTTCCTATGTGTCTTTCAACACCATGAAGCTGGGAACACAGGCCAAAGAGATAGACGCCTTGCTTAAACTGCTAGTACCGAAGAGGGACCCTTTGCTGAGGGTACTTGATCTTGAGGGTGTCTACAAGCCTTTGCTTCCGGAGAAGCTTGGCAAGATATTGCCGAAACTAAAATACTTGGGACTCAGATGGACTCTTCTGGAATCGCTTCCAAAGTCAGTGGAGCAATTGTCTCTCCTGGAAACTTTGGATCTGAAGTATACTAACATAACCCAGGTGCCGGTTTCTATTTGGGAGGCAGACAGACTGCAACACCTATACATGAATGAGGTGTCCTTCGACAAGTCTGCTCATCCTCCACTGCATTCCAGGAAATCCTTAAACTGCAACATCCAAACCATTTGGGGCTTATACATAGGAGCTCAAAGTCCCACCTTGAAAGTGCTGCACAAGTTGACAGGCCTGAGGAAGCTGGCCTTGACGTGTTATCCCTCGGAGGTAAGGGAAGCGACCGAGCAGATTTCAAAGCTGAATGAGCTTAAAACCCTCAGATTGCGATCGAAGGATATATTTGGTCAGCCTTCAGATCTTAAACTAAGTGATAAGCTGAGCCAGCTTGAGTCTCTTTCCAACTTGTACCTGCTTGGAGAGTTCAAGCAAAGCTTGTTGGAGTTGCACATTCCTCGGAACCTAAAGGTACTAACATTGTCCATGTCGGGACTAAAAGTCGATTCAATGGAAGTCCTGGGGAAGTTGGAATGTTTGACCACTCTCCGATTATTTGCGTCGTCATACAATGGGGAAAGATTGAGCATCTCGAAAGGAAAATTTCCGAGCCTCCGTGTCTTGAAACTATGGAAGCTGGAGAAGCTGACCGAGTGGACTATAAAGGCAAATGCAATGCCGTGCCTTGCAGACTTGGAAATTAAGGACTGTGAGAAGCTGAAAAAGATCGGCGGACTGCAGCAGATCAAGACCTTGGAAGAAATCACATTGGTTAGAGTGCCGGATGAACTTGAGCGAAGGGTCAGACATATGCAGTCGGATGTGACAATTATAGCGAAGGAATTGGTAATATGTTTGCCGCAGGTAGTTGTCTTCTTTTCTGCTTTACATGTTTGTTATGCATTTTAGCCACCATCCGCAGGGAAAATCCCTTCACTGTGCATATATGAATTTGCTTGATTTAGCTCCCAGTACTTGCATTATCTAGTAGAACCTAGAAAAGTGCTGCTTTTATAACTATATGGTGTTTCTTTCTGTTAAAAGAGGGGGAGGGGGGTTTCATAGGTGTGGGAATAACAGAGTCGTGGAATGTGTGTGTGTGTGTGTTGGATTTTACCTCATAGGACACGGTTAAGCTTTAATAGTGTTGGTGGTATTGGAATTGAGAGTATCATGGCTCACTGTGAATATATGTTTGTGTTCTTGATCATTAACAGAATGAAAATAAAGAGAAGCAATCAGATGAAGAACACAGCGAAAGAGGAGATGAGGAAGATGACATAAGCAAAGACTTTCCACTCCTTTTTCGAGGAAGTGATGATGACTTAGATTTTTGCGAATAAGAAGAGGAAGAAGAAGCAAGGAGTCACACGAGAGAAGAAAAGGGAAGAACATTTTAATTTCGCCGTTTTGTTTGGGCGTGCTTTGGAAGGAATGATGTAGGCCGAATTAAATGAAAATTCAGTAATTACAATCACGTTGGCCTCCGTCGCACTTGTTAATATTTTTTCAAAGGCAAATATCACAAATGAATGTCATATTATGCCTATTGTAATATAAATACTTGTGTCACAAAAAAACCTAAACTTGCTCACTATGACACAAATATCCCAACCTTTTTTTGTGTAAAAATACGCAAACTTATATATGTGTGATATATATTTGTATAAGTTTAGAGTTTTTTTGATATAAAAAAAAGTTAGGGATATTTGTGTCACAATAGATAAATTTAGGGTTTTTTACTGACACAGAAAAGTTCAGGGGTATTTATGTCATTGTAAACATAATTTTTTAGTCTATTATGACATTGAAAAGTTCAGGGGATATTTGTACAAATTATATCATATTGCTAATTATTTACAGTTATCTCCACGTCGTATGTGGGCATTCTTAACTACGACAGACAGTGAAGGTGCCACCGCATTTCCAAATGGAATTGCTATGTGACATCCTGAAATTTGGCCTCGTCTCGAATATATGAAATAGTTGTTTCGTCAATGCACTTACGGTTAATTTACTAAGAACTTATCAGTCACGAGTTAATTAATCTATTAAGTGAGGCCGTTAAGGGATATAAACGAGGCAGACTAGAAAATTCAATCGGAAATCGACCACTCAATTGTAATAATCAGCAAGGGTCAATATGACACCATTATAATCAATTAGCGAATAAATATAAGTCGATTCGATAGAATTATGTAGTCAAATTATAGGTGATTTCTCATGATTGTAATAATCGCGTCGAATGACAATAACCCAATTTTCTATTAATTTTATACTCAGGACTCGTAATTGAAACCTCGCGATTTTTAAGACAATTGAGAGTCGTCAACGATTCGGAGATGCACAAACGTGAATAAAAAATTATCGATCAAGAGTCAAACGTGCTAAAATCCCTAAAACCTACCCAATAGATTAGGTTGTACTAAAATCGCGTGCGGTCGATTTTAACCACGAAATTGAATTCGGTTTCGGGAATCGAACATTCGAGTGTGTCATGATTCAATTATAGGATGTCGTGTAATCTTTTGGCTGATTTTCGTTAGTCCAAAAATTTTGCAGAAAAAGGATTTTCAAAAAAAAAGAAAAAAAGAAATTCGGATGGGTAGACCAATTTGAATTTTTTTCTACCCTAAAATGGCCTTGTTTGTGAGGAAATAGAGGAAAAATGGCCATTGGTTGAGCACAAGACTTTTGTGGGTTGGTGATGATGGATTAGATATTTGCTTAGGTTTGTGATTGGTTGCCCCTTTGACCTTGCTTACACTTTCTTTCTCTCTCTCGCTCTCTCTCCCATCTCTCTCTTTGTTTCATGCGTGAAGACCCCCCCTCTCTGCTGCAGCCATCAACCATCTTCTCTATTTCCCATTCTTCCTCTCAACTTTCCCCCTTAGTGCTTCATTTCTTCCTTCTGCCGTCACCGCCTCACCCCTACGCCAACACAACTCCACGCCCAGCATCCATTTCACTGCCCATCATCCCACTTTCATCATTCCCACCACCATCCATCTCCATCTTCACCCCCACTCCTCATCCAATCTTCACACCATCTTCAGCCCACTCACCGTTCCAGCCCGCTAGCTCATCCAGCTCCACACCAGCCTCAACTCCTTCATTTTTTTCTTGCTGCACCACCCCAAAATGCCAGGACAGTCCACACCACCAGCACTGCCAGCGCCCATAGCCCCACCAACGCCAACGCTCCACATCCAACCACCACCGAACAGCCACCCGTCCCAACTCCATAGACTGCAACTCCAGCACCACCAGCAACCACCAACCAGCCCCTTGGCTGAAGGCTTATAGGGTAGCCACAGCCTCCGTCAAGCCTCTGTTCAAGACACGGTAGTCTCGGGTTCTTGCCGCTGTCGTGTTGCCATCCCCGTGAGCCCACTGCCATTCAATTCCATAATCCTTGATTAGGCTGTTAATTGCGCTTAAGAGGTGTTTAGTTTAGTGCTAATCATGGTTATATTAGTGCTAAGATGAATTAGTGTTAAATTAACCATGGTTGGGTTAGTTTATCATGGTTAGGTTAGTTAATCATGGTTAGGTTAATTGAGTTAGATTAGCTTAATTTTAGATCTATTTCCTGGACACTTGCTGTTTACTATTTTCTTGGGTTAAAATGTACCACGATTTTGAGGTTGTTTCCTTCTTGAAAAATGTTCCAAACATCTTCACATATGACATATATTTTACTCAAGATTTTATAGATTAAAAAGAACAAGATTTCAGTTTCGTTGCATGCAAAGCAGAATCTCGGTTTGTGCTGGAATCAGTGACCTTTTGGTGTTTAAAGGATTTTTATTAACTCTTAGGGTTCAATTTTTGAAAGAGCTCCTTCGCAAAAGTTTTTCATCACATCTTTTAGTGTAACATTGTCAAATTTCAGAGCAAACGGAAAATTTTTGGACCTCAAACCAAACTGACATTGGAAAACATAATTTTTGGACACGGACACAGTTTTGGTAATGGTTTGGGCGATTTTCTGCTCTTATTCTACAAAGATATGGGTCAGTGTGTCCGCATAAAAAGTGTTCATTTAAATGTCCTTTATAACATATTAAAATTTGAGGATTTTATTAACTCATTTAGTTAGGTTTCTGGAATTAATCCTGGAGACGTGCGAGTAGACTCGATTTCTGCCAGTTAGGGCCGGTTGTGGTCTTGTGCTTGTTCTTGGTGTCTTGCTTGCTGTAAAATGTATATTTTGTGATGTGGTTCACTTTTGGCATGTTGATAAATTATGTGTGATGTTATGATATTGGTTGCTCTATGGTGGCTCTGATTGTTATTGTAAAAGATGGCCTTGTGGGCAATTAAATAGAAAAACAATGAAGTGTTGGGTTTGGACACCAAAAATTATTTGCTCAATAAAACAATGAGGTTTTAAACTGGGTGCGTGAAAAGTTTGATGGATTAATTTTGATTACGTGGGCACCTACGAATTTATTTTGGAAAGCTTTGAACAAAAAAAAAAAGAGTTGGAAGGTTTATTATTCGAAAAGGGATTTTTGGTTTTCTTGCCAAAATAATGAAAATAAATGCTGGCTTGATTGATAACGTGCTTGCATGGTCACTAAGTGTGGCACCCCTCGAACATCCCCCGATCCGTTGGAGCCACAGTGCGCTTACCTTTCTTTTGGTTGACCTGAAGGTCTATAAATCCTAGGGGTTTATAAACTTTTAGATCGGTCCCTGCACAATTTATAAATGTATAGCGGAAGTGAAAATCACATCTCCCTATCTCAAAAATTTTGAAATGATGCACACCCACTAGACAGTTTTATAAGTTAAGCCGGACACTTTTATTTACATAGGTCTGATAGATAACATCGGTCGGTACATCAAAATTTGCCGTGGTTTTCTATACCCGGCTTCATAATAAAAGATAACCGGACCTCCCTTCGCTTTCCTTTCCATTTAGCCCTATACAAAAGTCTATCAGACAGTGCCGGCAGTCCAAAAAACCTCCGGCATTCAGCCACTAGGGCCACCGGGCATCTGGTGCATATCACACCTCTAGGCATCTCAAACCCCACCTGGCATCACGAGGAAATCCTCCGAGGTTCACCATGAGAATGGTTACCCCAGCCCTCCGGATTTACGTACCGACTAGCATACAACTGGGCATCCCGAAGCTCCCGAGGAAAAACCTCCAGCATTCAGCCACTTAGGGCCACTGGGCATCCACAAGGCATCGACTCATTCGATCCTTTGGGCATCTTGACTCCCGGGGCATCATTGACCCGAGGGTCCAATGGCAACAATTAACATCTTAAGTTTCAAAGATACTTTCAAATGCAATGACAAAATGTCCCAACAATCCTTCATCAAATCTCAATATTGCATAATATGCCAATGCTAGTATCATCATGTCACATAACAATTCAAGATATATTCACCTTTGGGACAATTTGTGCAAATTCGAAAGAAAACAGCTTGATCATTACAACGCACAGTTCTGGTAAAAATCTCTGAATAATTCTCAAATGAACATAGAAAATTATGAAATTTTGACATGTTATCAATAAGACCTAAAGGAAAATTTTTCATGAAGAACACCAAGTCAAAGTTTTTATGTATCAAGAATAATAACTTCTGTATTCCTTGCTAACATTCTGTAATAACTTCCAGCTTTAGCATTTTCATAGAAAAATCGTTTCGGCAATCATACCTTGTTCATTTATTCTAAAAATTTGATATGTTGTTCCTGAAGATGTGCCCTACAACTTTCATTAAGTATTTGAAGTCAAATTGTTTCTAGATAATTACAGAAAAATCATGAAATCACCGAAGGTCATACTGTCTTCTGCAAAAACAGTTTACTGTCCTAAAGAGAACTACTCCTACTCTTTGAATCTCAACATCCAACGTCCACAGCCAAGTATTTACAAGTGTATTACACCACAATACAGCCCCTTCACTTCCAAAAATCCACCATAGCTAGAACCTTGAGTTCTCATTTCAATTCAAAAACGAAATCCATCAAAACATACTCTGTTTTCCACTTAGTTTCTTGATCTAGTTCCATCTTATTTGTCCAAAATCAACATGCAGCTTTCAATTCCTCATTTCTCATATCTACCAACCACTCACTAGATAATAACAGCAAGCAAAACATAGATCAATGAACTTCTACTTGCCTCAAGTCTTCCTACTCAGTTGCTAGCCAAAAATAGGGGTTCGGGGGTCTCAACTCGGCTCAACGGTGACGGAGATCGGCAGCATTGACGGCGGTAGCTCGGACATGGCACGGGCGGAGGGTGGCGTTCCTTCTCTGCCCTCACATGCTCGGACCGCTCACTGCACACCCTCTCTCTTGAACTCTCGCTCGAACTCTCTCTCTCTCTCAGTTGCTCGCCCGCTCACTCTCTCAGCCTCCTCTCCCTTGCTCAAACTGAAAGCTTTGGCTTTCTTTGGTTAATTATTTTGTTAATTTTGCATGCAGGTGACAAGTGGCTTCAAGGAAAGGACAAGTGGAAGAATGGGTGAGGCAACCATGGACAAATGGTGAGTGGCCTTTCCCCCCCCCCCCTTGTCCGGTTCTCTCTTTCCCTCCCCCCTTTTCGGTCGATAGCCTTGGAGGCTTCTTGGGCCTGCTTGGGCCCGAAAAATTTGAGGCCAAAAGTCCAAAATTAAAGGCCCATGGTATTTAAAATATAAGCCCATAATTATGAAGCACTTTGTTTTCTAAATGAATAAATTTATATTCCCATAATCCAATTGCTTCATGAACAAATGCATAACCAAAATCCTTGTGTGCAGTCCAACTCCTCAAAATTTTATTCTTAAATTTCAGCATGCATGTTCCTCACACATGATTGAATTCCATCCTTTCGGTTCTAAAAAATAATAATAATATTATTTAATCATAGTCCAAAGATTTTTTCTTGCATGGTTGATCGGTGCATTGCTAAACATACCAGATCAATCCAACAAATAAACAAATACATATGACTGCCCATAATTGATACCAATGCCATAGTTCGATGATACTTCTATCGACTGGTCATGACCGTCACCTATCCAAGGATTCGTTGAAATTCTTGGATGCGACAATTCTCCGCTCCTTAGAGAATTTCATCCTCAAAATTGGGTATCTCTTAAGTTTCATTAAACAAATGAGGATATTTTTCCTTCATTTATTTCTCACTTTCCTAAGTGGCTTCTTCCATATCATGATGTTGCCACAATACTTTAACTAAATGAACTTTCTTTGTCCGAAGGATTAGTTCCTTTCAATCTAATACTCTTACTAGTTTTTCTATGTACCTCACTTTTTCATCCACTTTGATAGCTTCATGATCGAGTATGTGACCAAGATCTAGCTGATACCTCCTCGACATCGACACATGGAACACATCATGTAAATTTCCCAATTTAAGAGGCAGCGCCAAACGATAAGCTACATCTTATATTCTTTCAAGTATCTCAAAGGGTCCAACAAATTCGGGACTTAACTTCCCTTTTATTCCAAATCGTGATATCCCTTTCATCGGAGATACTTTAAGAAATACATGGTCTCCCACATTAAATTCCAAAGGTCCTCTACGCTTATCTGCATAGTCTTTCTGTCGATTTTAGGCTGTCTTAAGTCTTTTCCTTATGATCTCAACGGCCTCTGTAGAAACTTGTACCAACTTAGGCCCTATCAGTTTCCTTTCACCAACTTCATTCCAACAGACAGGTGTCCTACATCTCCTTCCATATAATGCTTTGTCCTACATCTCCTTCCATATAATGCTTCATAGGGAGCCATGCCTATACGTTTCTAAAAACTATTATTATAGGTAAATTCCACCAAATGTAACTTTTCATCCCAACTTCCTTTAAAATCAATCACACAAGCTCTTAACATATCCTATAATGTCTGGATCACTCTTTCTGTTTGTCCATCCATTTGTGGATGAAAAGCAGTACTAAACTGGAGCTTAGTCCCTACGGCAATTTGAAGACTTCGCCAGAAGTTTGAAGTAAATCTTGAATCTCAATTTGACGTGATAGTTACAGGAACACCATGTAAGCGTACTACTTGGCTGACATACATCTCAGCATATTTATCCATCGGATAGTCTATACGAACTGCTAGGAAATGAGCAAACTTAGTCAAATGATCTATTATCACCCATATAGAGTTGTGACCACTTGATGTCCTTGGTAATCCTTGCACAAAATCCATCGTCACATGCTCCCATTTCCATTCTGGGATATCCAATGGTCTCAATAGTCTTGCGGGTTTGCGGTGTTCCGCTTTCACTTGTTGACATGTTAAGCACTAGGAAACGTGCTTGGCTATATCTACCTTCATGCCATTCCATCAATATTGTTGGCGTAAATTTCTATACAACTTTGTACTACTTGGATGAATACTATAATTACTTCAATGTGCTTCCGATAGGATTTCTCTCTTCACTTCTTCATTGCCTACTACCAACTTTAATAGATTCCATTTCGTTATTCTCATACTAGCCATATCCACAGCTGACTTACAACTAAGAGCATCTGCCACCTTATTCGCCTTTCCAAGATGGTACCGTATTTCACAATCATAATCCTTTAATAACTCCATCCACCTCCTCTGCCTCATGTTCAGTTCTTTTTGTGAAAACAAATATTTTAAACTCTTATGATCCGTATTCGAACTTCTCTCCATACAGATAATGTCTCCATATTTTCATAGAAAAAATTATAGCTGCCAATTCTAAGTCATGGGTTGGATAGTTCAATTCATGAGGTTTCAATTGTCTGGATGCATAGACCGTGACCTTGCCATGCTGCATCAAAACGCATCCCATTCATTTGTGAGACGCATCACTATATACCATGAACCCATCAGATCTAGATGGTATAGTTAGGATTGGAGCCGTAGTCAATTTCCTTTTAAGTTCCTGGAAACTCCTCTCACACTCTCCATTCCACTCAAATCTTACGTTCTTTCGAGTCAATTTTGTGAATGGTCCAGCAAGTCATGAGAATCCTTCAATAAATCTTCTATAGTAACCTGCCAGTCCTAAGAAACTTCGTATCTCAGTCGGCGTTGTCGGTCTCGGCCAATTTACTACCATCTCAACTTTCGCCGGGTCTACTACAATTCCTCCTCCTAACACCACGTGTCCCAAAAATATTATCTGGTCCAGCCAAAATTCACACTTACTGAATTTGGCGTACAACTTATGGTCTCTAAGGGTCTGCAACACTATCTTCAAATGTTGCTCATGCTCTTCAGGTCCTTTAGAATATATTAGGATATCATCAATGCAAACAATCACAAATCGATCCAAATAAGGCTAAATATCCTATTCATCAAATCCATGAATGCAGCCGGAGCATTCGTCAATCCAAATGGCATAACTAGGAACTTATAGTGTCCATAGCGAGTCCTAAATGCAATCTTAAATGTCTTCCTTCTTAATCCTTAACTGATGGTATCTCGACCTCAAATCATTCTTAGAAAAGACAGAACTTCCTTGTAGTTGGTCAAATAGATCATCAATTCTAGGCAATGGATACTTGTTCTTAACAGTTACTTGATTTAGTTGCCTATAGTCAATACATAAACGCATTGACCAATCTTTCTTCTTCACAAACAAAACTAGTGCACCCCAATGAGAAGCACTTGGTCTAATAAATCCTTTATCGAGTAACTCTTGTAGTTGCACTTTCAACTCTTTCAATTCTATCAAGGCCATCCTATACGGGGCTTTAGATATCAATCCTATTCCAGGCATTAGTTCGATTTCGAACTCAATTTCTCGTTCCGGTGGTAACCCAGGTAGTTCCTCAGGGAATACATCCTAAAATTCCCTGATCACTCGAATTTCATCTAACTTAAACTCTTTCTTAGTATAGTCCTTAACCACTGCCAGGTATCCTTGACATCCTTCCTCAAGTAGTGCACGGGCTTCTACATTGAAATAAGTGCTATAGAGGGGTTTGTCCGACTCTGAAAAATTCACAACTAGATCGGTCAGGCAAAACAAACTGGATTGCTTTCCTATAACAATCCATCTTAGCCTGATACTTATGGAGCTAGTCCATTCCGATGATAACATCAAAGTTATACATAGCCATTATGACTAAGTCTATTTCCATATCCTTTCCCCCTACAATTATCTTACATTTTTCACATACCAATGTAGACAATACCACATTTTTAATGGCGTGGAAACACAAAGAGGCGTCTCAAGAGAGGTAGTATCTATCTTACTCAACTGTCTATATCTTTTAGACACAAAAGAATGTGTAACACCTGTATCAAACAATGCATATGCCTTCTTGCCATTTATAGAAATTGTACCGAGATTAGTAGTGTCAATGGTTCGGTTCGGTTTGGTTCGGTTTTTCGATTTTTTGATTTTTGTTTATCAACTTTTGGTTTTCGGTTTTCGTTTTTTTCTGTTAAACACAGATTTCTCCACTTTTATTTGTTGGTTCGGTTCGGTTCGATTAATCGATAAAAACCGAACCGAATCGAAAAATTTCAGTTTTTAATGAAAATCGCGAATGAAAATCGAACCAAAAAAATGAATTTTTCGGTTCGGTTCGGTTCGATTTTCGGTTTGGTTCGGTTTTCGGTTCGGTTATTGACACCCCTACTTGAGATGACATTTTGGGAAGCTTCCGCTTCCTCTTGGGTGACTGCATACACCATTCCTTGTGCTGATGGCATCTGTGGATTCCTTGGTTGATTTGGTCCAACAGTACGTTGTTGTACCTGTCGCACCGAGTTGACATTTAGCTGTGACCTCTCATGTGGACAATTTCTCTTAAAGTGTCCCATCGGCCCACAACCAAAACATTTCAGTGGACTATTGCAAAATCCTGGCACATGCTGTCCCCCACACTTCTAGCAAATATTACCTTGGTAGGGTACTCTCCCTAGAACCGGGCCACTCTTTGCTTTTTCCAAAATTCCCAAAATTACTCCTCTTCTTAGATTCCCAGAGCTGACCTTCTCTAGGATAAGGTCTCTTACCCCTTCGAAGATCATTAAGGGTCATCTGTCTCTTAGATTCTGATTGCTCTCTTACTAACTCTTGCTCCACCAACTGTGCCCTTTCATAAATCTCATTATAATCCCTTATATTCATAGGCACTAGTTGTTTTCTAATATCAGTCCTTAATTCCTTCAAGAATCTCTTAGCCTTTTCCTCTCGATCCTCAACCAACCTGGGAACATACCTAGACAATTCAAAAAATTTTGCTTCATACTAGTCCATTGTCAGCTCCCTTTGTTCTAACTGAACAAATTATGTGATTTTCTTATCCTTGGCACAATCAGAGAAATGCTTTCTATTGAAAGCTCCAACAAACTCATCCCAGTTTATATTAGTACCTGGTGGAAAGATTGTGTCTCTTGAAACTCTCCACTAAAACTTTGCATTTCCCTCTAGTTGGTACTTAGCCAAGGTTATCTTTTTAGCATCGCTATAGTTCAACAACCGGAAAATTTGTTCCATTCCTTCAATCCAATGCTCCGCCTCCTTAGGACTTCCCACTCCGGTAAACTTAGGTGGTTTCAACTTCAGGAATTGTTCCACTAGTTCTTGAGGGCGACGTTTTGCTCCGGGTTGTTGCTATGCTTGCCTTTCCATTAGATTTCCTATATTGGCTAACGCCTGCAGGATATCTTCCATTCAGGGTTCAACTCTTGAAGCAAAGGCTTCAGCCCTCGATGGATGAGAACTCCCAGTTCACACCGTATCTTCCTGCAGTTTACCAAGCATTCGCCTCAAGAATAATTAGTGACTTGATGTCACTGGTCAGATAATAAAACAAGGTTATTACTAAAGTCATATAAGTAACATATAAGGTTACTGACACACAAGAATAATATCGCACTAGTCACCAGAGATCTACGAGTGAAATCAATCACCCGTTATTCAAAGTTGGTCAACTGCTCTTGGTTAGTATCCTATGGTTTGCATCATTCTATCCTCATTTCCATCTGAGGCACCTTATCACTCCAAACAAACCTTTGCTCTGATACCAAAACCGGCTGTGGCACCCCTCGAACGGTCCTGATCCATTGGGGTCATCACAGTGCGCTTACCTTTCTTTTGGTTGACTTGAAGGTCTATAAAGCCTGGGAATTTATAAACTTTTAGATCGGTCCCTGCGCAGTTTATAAATGTAGAACAGAAGCGAAAATCACATCTCCCTTTCCCAAAAATTTTGAAATGGTGCACACCCACTAGACAGTTTTATAAGTTAAGCTGGACACTTTTATTTACATAGGTCCGATAGATAACATCGTTCCGTACATCAAAATTTGCCGTGGTTTTCTATACCCAGCTTCATAACAAAAGAAAACCCGACCTCCCTTGGCTTTCCTTTCCATTCAGCCCTATACAAAAGTCTATCAGACAGTGCCGGCAGTCCAAAAAGTTTCATTTGCTACCCGTCACACATGATCACACCCAGCCCAGTCCATCGGCTGGCGGTGGCAACATTCCTAGCATGATCCCATCATGACAAACGTGCACTCACAGAAGCTCTTGAACCACGGGGCCATTAGGTAAACCGACGTCACACATGAGTAGAACCCATACTCGGATGAAAACCAATGCTCAAATCCCTACATGAGTGTGCTCCGAGCACATGCACACAACGTCAACTAGGACACCGTAAAAAGTACCGTGAGTGACAGGCAGCAGAGGCATTTTTAAATCTAAAATGTTAGTCCCCAAATGAGGTGAGTAAAACCACTCAACAGTAAAAGATTCATCAAACTATATCAAGCAGTACCATCAATATCTATATTTATGCAAGATAGACAAAAACAGGTAATCAAAAGATAAGTATGCATCAAAGTCATGAAATTCTTCAATGCAATGGCAAATGCAGTTTCAAAGGATCAAAATACATCATGTCAAGTTACACAAGTCCCGATCATAGAGCCAAACTATAATGACACGTCCTATTCCATGCCATACAATTTAGTCCCATAACCAGACCAACCACACACATAGTAGAATCATCCATTTTATCATTCAAAAGGTTTCATCCCCTGGAGGACCAATGTTTGCGTCCCTCCGGGCATTCACATCCACCCTGGCATCATGAAAGCCTCTAGCATTCAACCACTAGGGCCACCAGGCATCTGGTGCATATCACGCCTCCAGGCATCTCGTACCTCACCTGGCATCATGAGGAAACCCTCCGAGGTTCACCATGAGAATGGTTACCCCGGCCCTCCGGATTTACGTACCGACTAGCATACAATTGGGCATCCCGAAGCTCCCGAGGAAAAACCTCCGGCATTCAGCCACTTAGGGCCACCAGGAATCCACAAGGCATCCACTCATTTGATCCTTTGGGCATCCCGACTCCTAGGGCATCATTGACCTGAGGGTCCAATGGCAACAATTAACATCTTAATTTTCAAAAATACTTTCAAATGCAATGACAAGATGTCCCAAGAATCCTTCATCAAATCTCAATACTGCATAATATGCCAATGCTAGTATCATCATGTCACATAACAATTCAAGATATATTCACTTTTGGGACAATTTGTGCAAATTCGAAACAAAATAGCTTGATCTTTACAACGCACAGTTCTGGTAAAAAATTTCGGAATAATTCCCAAATGAACTCAGACAATTAAGAAATTTTGACATGTTATCAATAAGACCTAAAGGAAAAAGTTTAATGCAGAACACCAAGTCAAATTCCTTATGTATCAAGAGTAATAACTTCCGTATTCCTTGCTAACATTCTGTAATAACTTCCAGCTTTAGCATTTTCATAGAAAATCGTTTCGGCAGTCATACCTTGTTCATTTATTCTAAATTTTTGATATGTTGTGTCCTAAAGATGTACCCTACAACTTTCATTAAATTTTAGTAGTCAAATTTTGGCTAGATAATTACAGAAAAATCATGAAATCACCGGAGGTCATATTGTCTTCTGCAAAAACAGTTTACTGTCCTAAAGAGAACTACTTCTACTCTTTGAATCTCGACATCCAACGTCCACAGCCAAGTATTTACAAGTGTATTACACCACAATACAGCCTCTTCACTTCCAAAAATCCACCATAGCTAGATCCTTGAGTTCTCATTTCAATTCAAAAACGAAATCCATCAAAACATACTCTGTTTTCCACTTAGTTTCTTGATCTAGTTCCATCTTATTTGTCCAAAATCAACATGCAGCTTTCAATTCCTCATTTTCTCACATCTACCAACCACTCACGAGATAATAATAGCAAGAAAAATATAGATCAATGAACTTCTACTTGCCTCAAGTCTTCCTACTCGGTTGCTAGCCAAAAACAGGGGTTCGGGGTTCTCTGCTCGGCTCAACGGTGACTGAGATCAGCGGCGTCGATTTCAGCAGCTCAAACACGGCACGGGTGGACGGTGGCCTTCCTTCTTTGTCCTCACATGCTCGGACCGCTCACTGCACACCCTCTCTCTCGAACTCTCGCTTGAACTCTCTCTCTCTCTCTCTCTCTCACTTGCTTGCTCGCTCACTCTCTCACCCTCCTCTCCCTTGCTCAAATCGAAAGCTTTGGCTTTCTTTGGTTAATTATTTTGTTAATTTTGCATGTAGGTGACAAGTGGCTTCAAGGAAAGGACAAGTGGAAGAATGGGTGAGGTGACCATGGACAAATAGTGAGTGGCCTTCCCCCCTTGTCCGGTTCTCTCCTTCCCCTCCCCCTTTTCGGTTGACAGCCTTAGAGGCTTCTTGGGCCTGCTTGGGCCCAAAAAATTTGAGGCCAAAAGTCCAAACTCAAAGGCCCATGGTATTTAAAATGTAAGCCCATAATTATGAAGCACTTTGTTTTCTAAATGAATAAATTTATATTCCTATAATCCAATTGCTTCATGAACAAATGCATAACCGAAATCCTTGTGTGCAGTCCAACTCCTCAAAATTTTATTCTTAAATGTCAGCATGCATGTTCCTCACGCATGACCGAATTCCATCCTTTCGATTCTAAAAAAATAAAAATATTATTTAATCATAGTCCAAATATTTTCTCTTGTTGCATGGTTGATTGGTCCATTGCTAAACATACCATATCAATCCAACAAATAAACAAATACAGATGATTGCCCGTAATTGATACCAATGCCATAGTTCGATGATACTTCTATCGATTGGTCATGACCATCACCTATCCGGGGATTCGTTGAAATGCTTGGATGCCACACTAAGTGGAACTCGTCACCCAACATGAGTTTGGGGATGATGCCCGTTTTTTATCAAATGTCTGGCCGGGTTCGGAAGCCGGGTCGCAGTTGAGGCCGGACTGATGCTCCTTTATGGAATGCCATCTAGGCAAGGGTTCTAGATGTTGTCGTGCCCGATAGGGTGGGATGATGCCCGGTTACGCTGAATGACCGCGACTTTTGAGTTGGCCGTGACTGAAGGGTCGTAATAATCGGAACATGCCTGTATGGTTGTGCTATTGCACCTGATTTATATGGCAAAATTGTGCAGCATGGTATGGGACGTGTCATAATGGTTTTACCTTATAATCGGGACCCGTGTGAATATTTAAAGAGTGAGAATGATGTGTTCCGGTTATTGATTGCGCTTGTTGCATTGATAATAACATATGTGATGAGCTAATATACAGGGACATGCCAAGGCGAGGTGAGTTTTGTATGTTGCATGTTTTGGACTGCATTTGAGGAGAATTTGCGTCCTAATCAGGGCTTGGGTTGTTGACTTGCTAAGATTTATCTCACCACGTTGTGGTTAACCTTTTTCAGCTCCTAGTATGGAAATGCGTCCGGTACGATTTGGGGTTCCGTGGGATATGGAGGTAGTTAATACCTTCTACCCTATCCTAAGGACCAACCAGTACCATGAGCTGGTTGTGACTACGGTGTGGGTCAACGAGGGTTTGGGCTACGACATGCCCCAGCGTTTCCAAGCTTGGTATTTTATGAATTCGATTGGTGATCGAGAGGGTCCCATGCACTATTTTGATGGGCTGCACGTAGGAAGTGTGGTTGCATAGGACAACGACCCCATGGACATGACATCCTAGAAGATGTCATGGTAAATCCAAATACCGAGCCGATAGGGCCAGGGGAGCCGTGTTCACCGGGTGACTTACACAACATCTTGCTTGGAGCTAGGTTTGGATATTATAGCAAAGGTTGTAAAAGGGGTAGGAGTTGTACAGTTGGATGTTAGCCTCGACCTCAACCCCTTTTTGCTAGTTGGTTGCCTAGGAGGTCACTTTTGATAGACTTGTAAATATGAACTCGTAGGGTTAGCTTTATATATGTATAAAGCGTAGCTCATGAAAATCGCTAGCATCTTTTACTATCCCTGTTTTCTGATGATTGACTGGGTCTCGTGTTTAATTTGCTTCCGTATGCGTTTAATTAAAAGATAAAAAGAAAGGGCCCCTGTCGCGTCCTGAGACGTATTTTTAATCGACTTTAGTGGGATGTGTGCATGCTTGAGGTTTGGGGCATGATATCCCCACCCAAAGTGGTATAAGAGCTTGGCCAGTGTCTGGAGTGATAAAGTGCAATCGGTCATGGAATAGTTAGCTAAAAAAGACATTTTCCTTATGCTGATGCTTGTGATTGATTGATTGTTTCATGCGAATCACTTAGATTTCTAATTCCATGTTAGAATAGGAAAGTTGGTTCTATAAAGATTCTACAATATGAGTGATCCTAAACAAACGACTCCTTGGAAGAGGACAGTTTCAGCTGTTACTCGGGGAAGGACGCCGACTCGGATTGATACCCGAGGTAAAGCACTGGCTCAGGCTAGCGTGAGGGAAAGAGCACCACCGCAAGCTGGTACTTGGGTAGGAGCACCAAGCAATCCTAGGATAGATGGGATTGTTTAGGTGTTGGAGACCCTAGAGAATATGATGGGTCAACAGGCTCAAAAGCAAGATGCTGCTACCACCATCGCCATTGTTGCCTCCAATGCCATTATCGCTATTGCCGCTGCACCTGTTGAAGTCCCACTAGGAAATGGGAATGGTGAATGGCTCATGTATAAATTAGTGGAGCAGTTCCTGAAGCTGAAATCGCCGAGATTCACTAGAGTAGGTGATCCTGAGGCTGCAACCCTCTGGATCCAAGAACTACAACAAATTTTCACACTACTAAGCTGCTTTGAGGAAGACAAGGTAGTCTTGGTTGTCTACTAGCTGCAGGCTAACGCGAGCACTTGGTGGGAAGCCACCAAAGGGAGAGTGTTTCCCAAAGGTACGGTTCCGAAGTGGAATGCCTTCGTTGAGGTCTTTTACGGAAAGTACTTTTCAGATTACACTAGAGAGCATAAAATGATCGAGTTCCAGCGTCTCCGGCAGAGCCTAATGTTTATGGATCAGTATGAAGCAGAGATTACAGAGTTATCCAAGTATGCACAGAGGCTAATTGAAGACCTGGAGGATAGAGCGAGGAGATTTAGAGACGGCCTAAGACTAGAGTTCAAGGACCCGCTGGTGCCGCTAAATCTCAAGGACTATAATGAGCCGTAGAAGTGGGCCCAGTTGATAGAGAGGAACTTGAACGAGCGAGCCATCACATTTAGGTCACGGTTCGTGCCTAACAGAGATAATAATCGGTTTGGAAAAAAGCCGATGACTGGAGGAAAGTATTCCATCCCTCCCAACTGAAATAGTGGGATCGGAAAGCTGCACCTAACCCGAACGGTGTGTGCCAATTTCGTAGAAGGAAGCGTGGACCAACCCCGTGTCCTGGTATAACAGGAGCGTGTTACGGATGTGGTCAGCATGGTCACCAGGTGAAAGACTGTCCACATAGGCCTAGGGGAGCACAAGTGCCACTGCCGCCAATAGGACGATCATGAGGGAGTGCATCACAAAACACATAGCAAAGTATTTTGAATAGGCCTTTGATGTAGGAAAGGGTGTATGCTATCACCCGAAGGGAGGCAGAGGACTCATAGGACGTGGTCACAGGTACAGTCTCACTAAACAACCATGTTGTTTATGCTTAATTTGATCCTAGAGCTATGCATTCATTTATTTCTGAGCAATTTGTTAAGTTAGTAGGATTGAGTGTAGAACCGTTGGGAATAGTCATCAGTATATCCATCTTGTTAAAGGATAAAGTGTTGTCTGCGATAGGGTGTCCTGGTTACAAGTTAGTAATTTGTGAGCGAGAGAAAAGGATAGATTTGATTGTGCTGGCCATGTTTGATTTTGATGTGATCATTGGTATGGATTGGCTCACCAAGCAATGAGCTATTATAGATTGTTATTGTAAACCAATTTAGTTTAACTTATTAGCAGGTGAAAGTTTCGAGTTTATTGGAAGTCAAGGAGGACCCTCGATTACCTTAATCTCATTGCTTGAGGCGATCCGTTTATTAGAGGTGGGTTGCCAAGGTCATTTGGTAACCATCATGGATATGTCAGTTGAGGAGCCGAAAATGGAGGACATCGCCGTATGAAAGGACCTTGCATTAGATAGGTATGCTGAATTGTACGTGCGACAGATAGTTCGTTTCCATGTAGTGCCAATAATGATCACATTAGATTGAGACCCGAAGTTTACGACAGCTTTTTAGAAAAGTTTACAAACTGCCTTGGGAACGAAGCTGTAGTACAGCACGGCCTATCATCTACAGATGGATGGCCAGTCTGAGAAGATGATTCAAACCCTCGAGGACATGCTATGAGCTTGCGTATTCAATTTCAAGGGAAGCTGGGAGGAACGACTCATTTACTTGGGTTCGCTTACAACAACAGTTATTAGCAGAGCATCTAGATAGCACCGTTTGAAGCGTTGTATGATAGAGCTTGCAAGACTCCTGTTTGTTGGGACGAAGTTAGAGAACATAAGATATGAGCCCTAAGTTGGTTTAGCAGTCAGTCGACACTGTCAAAGTAATTCGAGAAAGACTCAAGACCACTTAGAGTCGTCAGAAAAGTTATGCAGATAAGTGGCGTAGACCACTGGGGTTCCTAGTAGATGAACACGTATTACTCAAAGTGTCACTGATGAGGGGTACCCAGCACTTTGGCAAGAAAGGGAAGTTAAGTCCGAGGTATGTCGACCCATTTGAAATTTTGGAACGAATTGGGACTTTGGCGTATCATCTTGCATTACCACCGAGACTTGCTTAAGTGCATGACGTCTTCCACGTGTTGATGTTAAGGAAGTAGGAACTTGATTCAACCCACGTGCTGAATTTCAAGGAAATAGATTGTGGCATCCCGGAAATTCAAAGCCAAGCCTTAAGGTGTGTTAAATGTCTTTAATTAGGTGATAGAATTTTATGGCTTATGCTTTAGCCAATTTGTCTTTTAATTTGATGAATTTTGCTTGTGTTGTGGAAATTTAAATTTAAATGCTTGGTCATATGATTTAACTTTCAATAATTTAAAATATCCCAAGGTTTTGGCCAAGATGAAATTTGAATTTAGAAATATTAATTAAAAGGAATTCAAAAAAAAAAGGGGGGGAAAATAGGGTTATTTTCGAAATGGGCCATGGACCCATTAGCCTAAAGCTTGGTGAGCCAAGCTAGTCGGCCATTAGGGCCCAAGAAGGATTTCGACCAGCCCAAGGGGGAATGGCCGGATGGGCCTAAGCCCAAGCCCATTCAAATTCAAAAATAAAAAATGCCAAGTGGCAAGGGACAAAAGCATGCATTGGTTGGACATGAGGTGAGTTAATCATTGCCCTAGGGGGTATAAAAGGGGTTAGGAGAGAGAAATGGCCGGTTGCTTGCTCCATTTCCGTCCAAAGAGAGAGGTGTGCGAGAGAGAGAGCTTGAGCGGAAGAGAGGAACCGAGAGGAAGAGAGAGGAGGCGGAGCCGAGAGGGAGGTGCAGCCCTGTGCTCGCCGTACGTCCACCTACTTAGACCGCCGTACGCCGCCGTTCATCGCTGTTTGTTCATCTTGGAGGCAAGTGGGGTCCTTAACTTCTCTTGCATGTCTGTTTTGTTGGTTGCATGTTCGGTTTTAGGTGTGATTTGGGCGAAAAACCGAGGTAAGGGTTGGATGTGTTCAAGCTATGTGACTGTTTTCGTTCGGTTTGTGGTAGTCAGTATCTTAGTCGAGCTTGCATGTGTATTTGGAGTGCGATTTTGGCTTCGGTGTCTTCATGAAAGTTGAAGCTAACATCTTGTAGTATGATATACTCGAATTTTATGGAAAACGATGGTGATATGTGGGGTCAAAAGCTCTGTTATACGGAGACCTCAGATCTGCGAAATCTTCACTGACCTTTTGTTGATTTCTTGTTTGCATGTTGATTTATGTTGGAGATCTCACTTTGTTGTCTCCTTAAAAGTTGTAGGAAACACCTTAAGCTACAACATACTCGAATTTGAAGCAAAAATAACGAGTATAACTTGGTGAATCGGTTAGATCTTGGAGATGGTTGATTCTGGTGAGGTGTACCGAGACACCCGAGACTTCATGGGTTAAAATGGTGACCATAATCTGGGTATTTGACCTAGATCCCTTCATAAAACTTGTAAAGGACATATTTTTACATAACATACTTAAATTTCAGAAGGAACGAAAGAGATTTTGATGGGTGAAATCTAAGAAATACGGAGAAGTGTGTTCCGGACGAAACGGTAGTGGTTCCAGAAGCTTCGTAGGGCTATGGAAATTAATCTAAAAATAATTTGTCTTAAAGTTCTGAATGAAAAACGTACGAAAATGTGTTGGCTATCACCCTGTAAAGTTTCGTAATTTTTGGAGACCGAATGGATATTTTAATTAAATTTATTCGAAAACTGTGCAGTGGGTTTAAATCCGAGAATTTTAGGATGTTTTTGGAGGAAATTGTGAAATTATAAGAAATTCAATTTGGTCACGAATTTTATATAAAAATTGTGATCCTATAAATGATTATTGAATATTATGATTTTGGGAAAATCATGGATATTAAATATTTATTTATGAAAATAAATAAATATAATAAAATAATAAAATAATAATAAAATAAAATAGATTTTTATTTGGCCATGGATTCAATTCCATTTGTGTGGCACTTGTGTGATGAGGTTTTTGTATATGCATTAAGTTGAAATACTTATGTGATTAAGCTATGACATGTGCATGACATGTGAATTGAAATACTTATGTGATTAAGCTATGACATGTGCATGACATGTGAATTGAAATACTTATGTGATTAAGCTGTGACATGTGCATGACATGTGAATTGAAATGCTTATGTGATTAAGCTATGACATGTGCATGACATGTGAATTGAAATGCAAGTGTGATATGTTTGATGCCATGCCAAATTTCCATGTTAAATTGAGATAAAAGATAAATGTGGATGAGAATGAGGTTGTGGTGGAGGATGTTGTCTGGTGGCCTGGTGGCGTAATTCCAGAGATTCCCTGGGAGTTTCTGGATGCCCGGAATGTGGGGGGCCGGAAGCCCTGTTGGAGGTTTCTGCTCGAAGGGAGTGACTCGCGATGCCAGGATTGGGGTGCGAGATCCCTGGCTAGAAGGGTAAAGGCCGGAAGCCCTGTCGGAGGTTTCTGCCCGAAGGGAATGCCTCGTGATGCTAGTTGAGATGCGAGATGCCCGGAATGTGGGGGGCCGGAAGCCCAGTGGCCATGAGATGGCTGGAATGCTGGGATCCCTGTCGGAGGTTTCTGCCCGAAGGGATGATGATGATGGTGAATTTGATGATCTGAGAAAAGATAATGTGGGGATCAATTGATAAATAAAAGTGGAAATTGATCTATGATGAGATATGCATGGTGATGCATGGCTAATGATGATGAAATGATGATGTGATATGCATGGTGATGCATGGCTGATGATATGATGTGATATGCACGGTGATGCATGGCTAATGATGATGTGATATGCATGGTGATGCATGGCTAATGATGATATGAAGCGATGTGCATGGTGATGCATGGTTAATGATGATATGATGTGATATGCACGGTGATGCATGGCTAATGATGATGTGATATGCACGGTGGTGCATGGCTAATGATGATGTGATATGCATGGTGATGCATGGCTAATGATGATGAAATGATGATGTGATATGCATGGTGATGCATGGCCGATGATATGATGTGATATGCACGGTGATGCATGGTTAATGATGATGTGATGATAATGATATATGAGATGCCATGATGATGATATATATGCTATGATGATGCATGAATACGCTTGACATCAAAAAGGTAAGCAATGCCTGCATTGTATGATGGTATGCATGGTGCACTGAGTGGTTATTGGATTTCCCTATCTCGCCGAGTGGTTGTACTCACCCCTTTTGGGGATAACATTTCAGATTAGCACTATGCCGCTACCCGCTGTTTCGCGTGGGGTATTTTACGGTCACCGTCGATGTTGAGGTGGAGTGTACGGAGATAGATTGTCCCTCTGTGCCCGGATTGACGTTTATCCGAGTGCGATGCTTAGTTATGTATGATATCGGCCTGGCTAAGGGCCCTGTCATACAAGAGTTCCTGTCTGTGCACGTTCAACGGGATGGAGCGATGCGAGGGATGCTGGTGTGTACCAACCCAAAGGAAACCCCATCTCGCTATATGTATGTATGTAAGCAAAGCGTCAGCGTTATTTATAAAATCGTGTTGTTAGTTGGTGTGTATTTGTATCATGGGTTAGAAAGGAGATAGATGACGATGTGAATTTTGCTTCCGCTATGAGTCGCGCATGGGACCGCTTTAAAAAAAAAAATGCCTGTAATCTGGCAAGGCTTAATTTAGCCAAGAGATAGAGATGGTAAAAGATATAACACCGGCGCTGGGGACGACCTGCGAAGGGTTCGGGGTGTCACAGCCGCCCTTTTTGGTATCAAAGCGAATGGTTATAGGTGGAGTGATGAGGAGCCTCATTTGGAAATTCAGGAACATGATGACAATACACACCATAGGATGTAAAACGAAATAATTGAATAACGGGTGATGAGAATCCACTCGTAGATCCCTAGTAGTTTGCTTTGAGTTGCTTTTAGGTGCCAGTAACATGTATATGTTACTTATGTAGCGATAGTAGTTGCTTTGAGTGGAGGCAGTGAGTCTCAGATTATTCCTGAGGCAATGCTTGGAAATTGCAGGAGAGTCATGGTGCGAGCTGGAAGTGCTCATCCATCGAGGGCTGAAGCCTCGCGCAAGGGCTAAACCCCGAATGGAAGATATCCCGAGGCATTAGCCAATATTGGAAATCGATGGAGAGGCGAGCGCAAAGCAACAGCCCGGAGCAGAACGCCGTACTTAAGGACTAGTGGAGCAGTTTTTGAAGCTGAAGCCACTTAAGTTTAATGGAATGGGAAGTCCTGAGGAGGCAGAGCAATGGATTGATGGAATGGAAAGAATTTTCCGGCTGTTGGACTGCATTAATGCTGAGAAAATAGTCTTAGCAGAGTACCAATTGGAGGGAAATGCGAAGTTTTGGTGGAGAGCTTCGAAGGATATAATCTTTCCACCAGGTACTGATGTTAGCTAGGAGGAGTTTGTTAGAGCTTTTAATAGGAAGCATTTCTCTGATTGTGCTAAGGATAGGAAGATTACTGAATTTGTTCAGCTAGAACAAAAGGGGTTGACTGTAGATCAGTATGAGGCTAGATTTTCTGAATTGTCTAGATATGCTCCTAGATTGATTGAGGATCAGGAGGAGAAGGCTAAGAGATTCCTGAAAGGGCTGAGGACTGACATTAGAAAGCAGTTGGTGCCTTTGAACATAAGAGATTATAATGAGATTTATGAAAGGGCGCAGTTAGTGGAGCAGGAGTTGTTGAGGGAAAGGTCGGAATTTAAGAAACCGTTGAGTTTTAGTGATGTGAAAAAGGGGAAGAGACCTTATTCTGGTCAAGGTCAGACCTGGAATGTGAAGAAGAAGGGAAATTTTGGAGGAGCAAGGAGTGGTCTGAGCATAGGGAAAGCACCCTATCAGCCTGGACAACAGAAATGTTTTGGCTGTGGACAAGTGGGACATCTAAGGAGGAATTGCCTGCGAGAGAGGTCGCAAGTGAGTGTTGGCTTAGTGCGACAGGGATATCAGAGTGCTGTTAGGTCAAATCCGCAAGGAAATCCTCAGAGACCACCTGCACAAGGAAGGGTGTATGCGATTACCCAGGAGGAAGCGGAAGCTTCCAAAAATGTTATCTCAGGTACGATTCTTATTAATGGTGAAAAGGCATATGCATTGTTTGACACGGGTGCAACGCATTCGTTTGTGTCTGAAAGATATAGATGTTTGAATAAGATAGGAGTTATACCTCTTGAGACGCCTCTTTGTGTTTCCACGCCTTTAAAAGATATGGTATTGTCTACATTGGTGTGTGGAAATTGTAAGATATCAATGGGAGGAAAGGACATGGAAATAGACTTGGTTGTAATGGCTATGTATGATTTTGATGTTATTATAGGAATGGATTGGCTTCGTAAGTATCGGGCTAGAATGGATTGTTATAGAAGAGTGGTGCAATTTGTTTTACCTAATCAGTCTAGTTGTGAATTTCTAGGAGGTCAAACCCATTTTCCTGTAGCACTTATTTCGGCAGTAGAAGCATGTAAATTGCTTGACGAAGGATGTCAAGGGTATCTAGCCATAGTTAGAGATTATGCCAGGGAGGAGCCTAATCTTGAGGAAGTTCGTGTAGTTAACGAATTTCAAGATGTATTTCCTGAGGAATTGCCTGGATTACCGCTAGAGCGGGAGATTGAATTTGAAATTGAATTAATGCCTGGAATAGGACCAATATCAAAAGCCCCGTATAGAATGACCCTAGTTGAATTAAAGGAATTAAAAGTGCAATTGCAAGAATTGATTGATAAGGGATTCATTAGACCAAGTGCTTCACCTTGGGGTGCACCGGTCTTGTTTGTGAAAAAGAAGGATGGGTCAATGCGCTTGTGTATTGACTATAGGCAGTTGAATCAAGTGACCATTAAGAATAAATATCCTTTGCCTAGAATTGATGATTTATTTGACCAACTCCAGGGAAGTTCAGTTTTCTCTAAGATTGATTTGAGGTCGGGATATCATCAGTTGAGAATTAAGAAGGAGGACATTCCTAAGACTGCATTTAGAACTCGTTATGGGCATTATGAGTTCCTTGTTATGCCATTTGGATTGACTAACGCCCCTGCTGCATTTATGGATTTGATGAATAGAATATTTCAGCCTTATTTAGACCAGTTTGTGATTGTCTTTATTGATGATATTCTGGTGTATTCGAAAGGACCTAAAGAGCATGAGCAGCATTTGAGAATAGTTTTGCAAACTCTGAGAGAGCATAAGTTGTATGCTAAGTTCAGTAAGTGTGAATTTTGGTTGGATCGGATAGTATTTTTAGGACATGTGGTGTCAGGAAAAGGAATTGCAGTAGACCCGGCAAAAGTTGAAATGGTAGTGAATTGGCCGAGATCGACAACACCTACTGAGATACGAAGTTTCTTAGGATTGGCTGGTTATTATAGAAGGTTCATTGAAGGATTTTCAAGGCTAGCAGGACCTTTAACTAAGTTGACCCGAAAGAATGTGAAATTTGAGTGGAATAAAGAATGTGAAAGGAGTTTCCAGGAGCTCAAAAGGAAATTGACTTCAGCTCCAATTCTAACTATACCTACTGGACCTGATGGTTTCACAGTGTATAGTGATGCATCTCACAAAGGACTAGGATGTGTGTTGATGCAGCATGGCAAGGTTGTAGCCTGTGCATCCAGACAATTGAAACCTCATGAGCTAAATTACCCGACGCATGATTTAGAGCTAGCAGCTATAGTGTTTGCCTTGAAGATATGGAGACACTATTTGTATGGGGAAAAGTTTGAGATCTACACGGATCATAAGAGTTTGAAGTATCTGTTCTCACAAAAGGAGTTGAACATGAGACAAAGGAGGTGGATGGAGTTGTTGAAGGATTATGACTGTAAGATAAGATATCATCCAGGAAAAGCAAATAGAGTAGCAGATGCTCTTAGTCGAAAGTCGGCCGTAGAAATAGCTAGTTTGAGGATGGCAGAATGGAGATTGTTGGATTCCGAATTTAAATTGGAAGTGGATTGTCTTACTGGTATGCTTAGTGCATTAAGTATTGAGCCAGAGATTATCCAGAAAATTAAAATTCTCCAAGAATCTGACCCAGAGATTTTGAAAGTGAAAGATGCTGTATCTTTAGGGAAAAGATCAGGATTTCAGATCTCTGATGATGGAATAGTAAGATGTCAAGGACGACTTTGTGTTCCCGACAATGAGGAATTAAGGAAGGAAATTCTGTCGGAGGCACATAAGAGTAATTATAGTATCCACCTGGGTAGTACAAAGATGTACAGAAATTTGCATCAGCAATTTTGGTGGAATGGTATGAAGGCAGATACGGCTAAGTACGTTTCTCAATGTTTGACGTGTCAGCAAGTAAAAGCAGAGCATCGTAAACCCGCAGGACTTTTGAGACCATTAGACATTCCCGAATGGAAATGGGAACATATAACGATGGACTTTGTGCAAGGATTGCCAAGGACATCGAGGAGTCATGATTCAATTTGGGTTATAGTGGATCGTTTGACTAAGTCGGCGCATTTCTTAGCGATTCGTATGGACTACCCAATGGATAAGTATGCAGACATGTATGTAAGTCAAGTGGTACGCTTACATGGTGTTCCAGTGACCATTACTTCAGATCGAGATTCGAGGTTTACTTCGAATTTTTGGAAAAGTCTTCAAATAGCGTTAGGATCTAAGCTTCAGTTTAGTACAGCTTTTCATCCCTAGACAGATGGTCAATCAGAAAGAGTAATCCAGATATTAGAGGATATGTTAAGAGCTTGCGCAATTGATTTCAAAGGAAATTGGGATGAAAGATTGCATTTGGTAAAATTCGCCTATAATAATAGTTTTCAGAAAAGTATAGGCATGTCACCTTATGAAGCATTATATGGAAGGAGATGTAGAACTCCTATTTGTTGGAATGAAGTGGGCGAGAGGAAGTTGACAGGACCTAAATTAGTGCAAGTTACCGCTGAGGCTGTTGATATTATCAAGGAAAGGCTTAGAACAGCTCAGAGTAGACAGAAAGGTTACGCAAATAGATGTAGGAGGCCTTTGGAATTTAGTATAGGAGACCATGTATTCCTTAAGGTATCTCCAATGAAAGGAATATCTCGATTCGGGATGAAGGGTAAGTTAAGCCCTAGATTTGTTGGACCTTTTGAGATACTTGAGAAAATAGGAGACGTGGCTTATCGTTTAGCGTTACCTCCTAAGTTAGGAAATCTGCACGATATGTTTCATGTATCGATGATGAGGAAGTACCAGCCGGATCCTGGTCATATACTCGATCATGAAGCCATCAAAATGGATGATAAAGTGAGGTATATTGAAGAGCCTGTGCAGATATTAGATCGAAAGGAGCAAATTCTTAGGACCAAAAAGATCCCATTGGTTAAGGTGTTATGGCGACATCATGATGTGGAGGAAGTCACATGGGAAAGTGAGAATCAGATGAGGGAAAAGTATCCCTATTTATTTTAAGAAAGCGCGAGTAGTGCTTGAATTTTGAGGACGAAATTCTCTAAGGAGGGGAGAATTGTGGCATCCCGGAAATTCAAAGCCAAGCCTTAAGGTGTGTTAAATGTCTTTAATTAGGTGATAGAATTTTATGGCTTATGCTTTAGCCAATTTGTCTTTTAATTTGATGAATTTTGCTTGTGTTGTGGAAATTTAAATTTAAATGCTTGGTCATATGATTTAAATTTCAATAATTAAAAATATCCCAAGGTTTTGGCCAAGATGAAATTTGAATTTAGAAATATTAATTAAAAGGAATTAAAAAAAAAGGGGGGAAAATAGGGTTATTTTCGAAATGGGCCTTGGACCCATTAGCCTAAAGCTTGGTGAGCCAAGCTAGTCGGCCATTAGGGCCCAAGAAGGATTTCGACCAGCCCAAGGGGGAATGGCCGGATGGGCCTATGCCCAAGCCCATTCAAATTCAAAAATAAAAAATGCCAAGTGGCAAGGGACAAAAGCATGCATTGGTTGGACATGAGGTGAGTTAATCATTGCTTTAGGGGATATAAAAGGGGTTAGGAGAGAGAAATGGCCGGTTGCTTGCTCCATTTCCGTCCAAAGAGAGAGGTGTGCGAGAGAGAGAGCTTGAGCGGAAGAGAGGAACCGAGAGGAAGAGAGAGGAGGCGGAGCCGAGAGGGAGGTGCAGCCGTGTGCTCGCCGTACGTCCGCCTAGTTCGACCGCCGTACGCCGCCGTTCATCGCTGTTTGTTCATCTTGGAGGCAAGTGGGGTCCTTAACTTCTCTTGCATGTCTGTTTTGTTGGTTGCATATTCGGTTTTAGGTGTGATTTGGGCGAAAAACCGAGGTAAGGGTTGGATGTGTTCAAGCTATGTGACTGTTTTCGTTCGGTTTGTGGTAGTCAGTATCTTAGTCGAGCTTGCATGTGTATTTGGAGTGCGATTTTGGCTTCGGTGTCTTCATGAAAGTTGAAGCTAACATCCTGTAGTATGATATACTCGAATTTAATGGAAAACGATGGTGATATTTGGGGTCAAAAGCTCTGTTATACGGAGACCTCAGATCTGCGAAATCTTCACTGACCTTTTGTTGATTTCTTGTTTGCATGTTGATTTATGTTGGAGATATCACTTTGTTGTCTCCTTAAAAGTTGTAGGAAACACCTTAAGCTACAACATACTCGAATTTGAAGCAAAAATAACGAGTATAACTTGGTGAATCGGTTAGATCATGGAGATGGTTGATTCTGGTGAGGTGTACCGAGACACCCGACACTTCATGGGTTAAAATGGTGACCATAATCTGGATATTTGACCTAGATCCCTTCATGAAACTTGTAAAGGACATACTTTTACATAACATACTTAAATTTCAGAAGGAACGAAAGAGATTTGATGGGCGAAATCTAAGAAATACGGAGAAGTGTGTTTCGGACGAAACGGTAGTGGTTCCAGAAGCTTCGTAGGGCTATGGAAATTAATATAAAAATAATTTGGCTTAAAGTTCTGAATGAAAAAGGTACGAAAATGTGTTGTCTATCACCCTGTAAAGTTTCGTAATTTTTGGAGACCGAATGGATATTTTAATTAAATTTATTCGGAAACTGTGCAGTGGGTTTAAATCCGAGAATTTTAGGATGTTTTTGGAGGAAATTGTGAAATTATAAGAAATTCAATTTGGCCACGAATTTTTTATAAAAATTGTGATCCTATAAATGATTATTGAATATTATGATTTTGGGAAAATCATGGATATTAAATATTTATTTATGAAAATAAATAAATAAAATAAAATAATAAAATAATAAAAAAAATAAAATAGATTTTTATTTGGCCATGGATTCAATTCCATTTGTGTGGTACTTTTGTGATGAGGTTTTTGTATATGCATTAAGTTGAAATACTTATGTGATTAAGCTATGACATGTGCATGACATGTGAATTGAAATACTTATGTGATTAAGCTATGACATGTGCATGACATGTGAATTGAAATGCTTATGTGATTAAGCTTTGACATGTGCATGACATGTGAATTGAAATGCAAGTGTGATATGTTTGATGCCATGCCAAATTTCCATGTTAAATTGAGGTAAAAGATAAATGTGGATGAGAATGAGGTTGTGGTGGAGGATGTTGTCTGATGGCCTGGTGGTGTAATTCCAGAGATTCCCTGGGAGTTTCAGGATGCCCGGAATGTGGGGGGCCGGAAGCCCTGTTGGAGGTTTCTACTCGAAGGGAGTGACTCGCGATGCCAGGATTGGGGTGCGAGATCCCCGGCTAGAAGGGTAAAGGCCGGAAGCCCTATCGGAGGTTTCTGCCCGAAGGGAATGCCTCGTGATGCTAGTTGAGATGCGAGATGCCCGGAATGTGGGGGGCCGGAAGCCCAGTGGCCATGAGATGGCTGGAATGCTGGGATCCCTGCGGAGGTTTCTGCCCGAAGGGATGATGATGATGGTGAATTTGATGATCTGAGAAAAGATAATGTGGGGATCAATTGATAAATAAAAGTGGAAATTGATCTATGATGTGATATGCATGGTGATGCATGGCTAATGATGATGAAATGATGATGTGATATGCATGGTGATGCATGGCTGATGATATGATGTGATATGCACGGTGATGCATGGCTAATGATGATGTGATATGCATGGTGATGCATGGCTAATGATGATATGATGCGATGTGCATGGTGATGCATGGTTAATGATGATATGATGAGATATGCACGGTGATGCATGGCTAATGATGATGTGATATGCACGGTGATGCATGGCTAATGATGATGTGATATGCATGGTGATGCATGGCTAATGATGATGAAATGATGATGTGATATGCATGGTGATGCATGGCCGATGATATGATGTGATATGCACGGTGATGCATGGCTAATGATGATGTGATATGCATGGTGATGCATGGTTAATGATGATGTGATGATAATGATATATGAGATGCCATGATGATGATATATATGCTATGATGATGCATGAATACGCTTGACATCAAAAAGATAAGCAATGCCTGCATTGTATGATGGTATGCATGGTGCATTGAGTGGTTATTGGATTTCCCTATCTGCTGAGTGGTTGTACTCACCCCTTTTGGGGATAACATTTCAGATTAGCACTATGCCGCTACCTGCTGTTTCGCGTGGGGTATTTTACGGTCTACCGTCTGATGTTGAGGTGGAGTGTACGGAGATAGATTGTCCCTCTGTGCCCGGATTGACGTTTATCCGAGTGCGATGCTTAGTTATGTATGATATCGGCCTGGCTGGGGGCCCTGTCATACAAGAGTTCCTGTCTGTGCACGTTCGACGGGATGGAGCGATGCCAGGGATGCTGCCGTCGCCACCACCTGACACACCGGGTTGGGTGTGAGACCTGCACGCGAGAAGTAGGAGCTAGATCACTTTTTGATGTAGATAGTTGATGCTGGTGATGGGAGGGTTTTGTGTTCATGTGATGTTAGGGGTCAGAGTTCCTTTTTGAGATTTTAGGTGGGACATGGCAGAGTCTTAACCTTTCTGGTTTTTGTACCGACCGGAAGGAAACCCCATCTCGTTATATGTATGTATGTAAGCAAAGCGTCAACGTTATTTATAAAATCGTGTTGTTAGTTGGTGTGTATTTGTATCATGGGTTAGAAGGGAGATAGATGACGATGTGAATTTTGCTTCCGCTATGAGTCGCGCATGGGACCGCTTTAAAAAAAAAATGCCTGTAATCTGGCAAGGCTTAATTTAGCCAAGAGATAGAGATGGTAAAAGATATAACACCGGCGCTGGTGACGACCTACGAAGGGTTCGGGGTGTCACATAGATGTGGACGAGAGAGTGTCGTACATGGAGAAACCAATTCAGATAATGGATTGAAAAGAGCAAGTGCTACGCAACAAGACAATTCTCTTGGTTAAAGTGGTCTAGCAACACCATGGAATGGAGGGAGCCATGTGGGAAAGGGAAAAATCAATGAGACGTCAATACCCCCAAAGGATTGTAATGGTTTAAGTTTTGAGGACGAAATTTTTATAAGAGAGGAAGAGTTGTGACATTCTGAAATTTAGCCCCATCTTGAATATATGAAATGGTTGTTTCATCGATGCGCTTATGGTTAATTTACTCGGAACTGATCTGTGGCACCCGAGAATTTCGACAACCCTCGGATATACGAAGACCGTGACTGATTATGGAAGTACAGTCGAATGGTGTCGTTGGCACCATGTGTGAACACCGTTTTATTTCATTAATGGACCAATACCTCACGTTTAGAGAATAGTCCGATTGTGGGATAGACTAGAGTATTGTCAAAAGCCTCTTTACATAAGGTTATTAGTGAGACTAATCTCACCCATATTTTGCCGATCTTAGAAGAAAAAAAAATGAATGATGATGAAACGTCAAGGATTGATGAAGCTACTATTGGAATTCGTCATCGTAGTACTACATTCAACCTTATTGAGTTGTGCAAATTGCTTTGATGACGCTACACAATTTTACCACCCAAATGTATACGAAATGAGAGGGAAATTTTGGACTTCTATTAATTAAAATTCTGAGCCGAAGAAATAGAATTCAGCCGTGCATGAGGGACATGCACACCCATGCGGAAAAGGAGGAATTGTCCGTGACCAAAAGCTGCCCCAACCTCTCTCCATTTGGTCGACACCCTAGTCAACTATGAGAGGAAAATTTCTAACCATTGATGCCACGTTGCTTTCTCGTGGTCGGCCAGCAAATTGGGATTAAGAAAAGAATTAATTAAATGGCTGAAGACACGTTGCAAGAGAGGAGCAAGGTGTCAAAGGAAGAGAAGCATGCTGGACACGTACAGATCCAGCTACCCTTCATGCTGCCAAACCATGGAAAAATGTTCTCTTAATTGACTGGTTTTGGTGAAAAACCTGTGACTAATCAGCTTGCTTGTACTAACCAAAGAGAAAAGAATTCAGACTGAGAGAGAGAAGGAGGAACTGAGTGAGAAAACCTGTGAGTGAGCCGCGAGGGAGAGAGAGGAGGTTAGCCCCGCCATGAGCACGCCTGCTGCCGCCGTCGACGCCGCCAATCCCCGTCGCCGATTGAGCTGCGTTCGAAGTTCCAAGTCTCTGTTTTTGGTTGCCAAGCAAGCTAGGTGTTGAGGCAAGTGAAAGTTCATCGATCTATGTTTTGCTTGCTGTAATTATCTAGTGATGTGCTGGTAGATGAGAGAAAAAGCAGAATTTGGAGCTGCATGTTGATTTTAGATGAATGAGATGAAGCTGAACTAAGAAACTGAGCAAAAACAGAGTATGTTCTATGGATTTCGGATTTTGAATTGAAATAAGAACTCGAGGATCTAGCTATGGTGGATTTTTGGAAGTGAAGAGGCTGTAAGATGGTGTAATACATTTGTAAATGCTTGGCCGTGGATGTTGGATGCCGAGATTCAAGGATAGGAATATTTCTCTTTAGGTTAGTAAACTGTTTTTGCAAGAACAGTATGACCTCCGGTGATTTCTCGATTTTTCTGGAATTTTCTAGCCAAATTTTGACTTCTAATCCTTAATGAAAGTCAGAGAACACATCTTTAAGAGTAACATATAAAAAAATTAGCATAAATGGACAAGATTTGGTCGACGAAATGATTTTTATACGGAAATGTTAAATCTGAAAATTTTACAGAACGTTAGTAAGGAATACCGGAATTTTTACTCTCGATACATAAGGAATTTGACTTATTATTCTGCTTGAAATTTTTTCCTTAGGGTCTCGTTGATAACATGTCAAAAATTCACAATTTTTCGAGCTCATTTAGTATTTATTTCGAAATTTTTACCAGAACTGTGCATGGTAAAATCGGGTTGCTTTATTTTCGAATTTTCACAAAATATCCCAAAGGTGAATATGTTTGAAATGGTTATGTGATATGATGGTACTGGTTGTGGATATTTGTGCAATTTTGAGATTGGATAGTGAATGCATGAAATGGATTGTTCTTGGCATTTGAAAGTATTCTGGTAAATCTAAGATGTTAATGTTGCCGTTGGACCCTCAGTCAACGATGCCCTGGGAGTCGGGATGCCCAGAGGTTCAAATGATTCGATGCCCTTTGGATGCCTGGATGTATTATGAATACATGCCCAGAGGTTTTTCCCCGGGAGTGTCGGGATGCCTGGTTGTATTATGATTCATGCCCGAAGGGTGAGGGGTTGTATTATGATGCATGCTTGGAGGGTAGGGGTAACCATTTTCATGGCGAGCCCCGGTGATTCCTCGTGATGCCAAGTGGGGTGCGAGATGCCCAGAGGTTCAAATGAGTCGATGTCCTTTGGATGCTTAGTTGTATTTTGAATACATGCCCGGAGGCTTCCGCGACGCCAGGTTGGGTGCGAAATCCCAGAAGGATGCAAATATTGGTCCTTTGGGGGATGAAACCTTTTGAATGATAAAACAAATGATTATATTAAGTGTGAGTGTGGTCTGGTTATGGGACTAAATTGTATGGCATGGAATGGGACGTGTCATTACAGCTTGGCCCCATGATCTGGACTTGTGTGGCTGGACACGATGCATCTTATTGGTTGGAAATGCACTGGTCATTGCATCGAAGAGTTATATGGTTTGGATGCATACTCATTCATGGATTGCCTATTTTGTCTATCATACTTGAATCTAGATATTAATAGTAATGCTTGATATAGCTTGATGAATCTTTTACTGCTGAGTGATTGTACTCACACTGTTTGGGGACTAACATTTCAGACTAGACAAGATACCCTTGTCGCCACCGCCACCAGCAGATGGACCGAGTCGTTGGATATGGCCGCGAGGAGGAGCACAGCAGAGGAAGGAAGTTTTGGATGCCGACATTGATCGATGGACTTTAAGTATATGATTGTTGGAAGAGATGTTGGTCATCTTTTGAAATATAGCCGAGTATAGAAAGCCTTGGCATTTTGATGTACCGACTAATGATGTCCATTAAGTTATGTAAATAAAAGTGTACGGCTTTAACTTGTATAAAATGTTTAGTTGGTATGCATCGTTTTTTGAATATAAGGAAGGGAGTTGATGGATATGCTTCCGCCATATAAATTGTGCAGGGACTGATCTAAAAGATGTAAACCCCCAGGATTGATAGACCTTTAGGTCAAGCAAGAGAATGGTAATCAAACTGTGACAACCCTAACGGTTCGGGACCGTCGAGGGGTGCCACATGATCACTCACGAGTTAACTAATCTATTAGGTGAGGCCGTTAAATACAGTAGACTAGAGAATTTGATTAGAAATCGACCACTCGACCATAAAAATCGGCAAGGGTCAATATGACACCGTTATAATCGATTAGCAAACAGATGTAAGTCGATTCGATGGAATTGCATAGTCAAATTGCGGGTGATTCTGCACGATTGTGATAATCAGGTCGAATGGAAATGACCTGATTTTCTATCGATTTTATACTTGGGACACGTAATTGAAACCTTGCGATTTTTACGACAACCGAAATTCGTCTACATTTTGGAGATGCATAATCAGAAATCGAAAATTATCGACAATGGGTCAAACACGCTAAAATCCCTAAAAGCTATTCGATAGGTTAGGTAGTACTAAAATCGCGTTTGGTCGATTTTAACCACGAAATTGAATTCGGCTTTGGGAATCAGACGTTCGAGCATGTCACGATTCATTTATAGGACATCGTCTCATCTTTCGGCGAATTTTCGTCGAGTTTGAAATTTTGTGGAAAAACGATTTTCGGACGAAAGAAAATAAAAAGGAAATTCAAATGGGTAGACCAATTTAGATTTTTCTACCTTATATGGTCTTGTTTGTGAGGAAATAGAGGAAAAATGGCCATTGGTTCAGCACAAGACTTTTGTGGCTTGGTGATGATGGATTAGATATTTCCTTAGGTTTGTGATTGGTTGCCCCCTTGACCTTGCTTACTCTTTCTTTCTCTCTCTCCCTCTCTCTCCCATCTCTCTCTTTGTTTCATGTGTTAAGAACCCCCCTCTCTACTACAGCCGATCAACCATCTTCTATATTTCCCGTTCTTTCACTCAACTTTCCCCCTCACGTGCTTCATTTCTTCCTTCTGCCATCACCGCCTCACCCCTACGCCAACACAACTCCATGCCCAGCATCCATTTCACCGCCCATCATCCCACTTTCATCATTCCCACCCACCATCCATCTCCATCTTCGCTCCCATTCGCTCATCCCATCTTTATGCCATCTTCAGTCCACTCACCATTCCAGCCCGCCAGCTCATCCAGGTCCACGTTAGCCTCAACTCATTCACTTTTTTGCTGTCGCACCACCCTAAAATGCCAGCATAGTCCACACCACCAGCACCACTAGTGCCCTCAGCCCCACCAATGCCAATGCTCCACATCTAACGGGCACCGAACAACCTACTGTCCCAACTCCACAGATTGCAACTCCAGCACCACCAGCAACCCGACTAGTCCCTTAGCTGAAGGCTTGTAGGGTAGCCACAGCCTCCATCAAGCCTTCGTCCGAGACACGGTAGTCTCGGGTTCTTGCTGCCGTCATGTTGCTATGAGCCTATCGCCGTCGAATACCTTTAGTTAACTCCCTAATTTTTTATTAGGCCGTTAATTGCGCTTAAGGGTGTTTAGTTTAGTGCTAAGCATTGTTAGATTAGTGCTAAGATGGATTAGTGTTAATTAACCATGGTTAGGTTAGTTAACATTGGTTAGGTTAGTTAACCATGGTTAGGTTAGTTAATCGTGGTTAGGTTAATTGAGCTAGATTAGCTTAATTTTAGATCTGTTTACCGGACACTTGCTGTTTACTATTTTCTTGGGTTAAAACATGCCACGATTTTGAGGTTGCTTCCTTCTTGAAAAATGTTCTAAACATCTTCAGCTATGACATATATTTTACTTAAGATTTTATGGATTTAAAAAAATAAGATTTCAACTTTGTTGCATGCAAATCAGAATCTCAGTGTGTGTTGTTACCAATGACCTTTCGGTGTTTAAAGGATTTTTATCAACTCTTAGGGTTTGACTGTCAAAAGAGTCCTTCACAAAGCTTTTCATCACATCTTGTAATTTAACATAGTCAATTTTCAGAGCAAACAGACAATTTTTGGACCTCGAACCAAACTGATTTTGGAAAACATAATTTCTAGACACACATAGAGTTTTGGTAAGGGTTTGGGTGATTTACTACTCTTATTTTAGAAATATTTAAGTGTCCTTTATAACATATTTAAATTTGAGGATTTTTTGACTCATTTTGTTAGGTTTATGGAATTAATCCAGGAGACACTCGAGTAGATTCGTTTTCTGCCAATTAAAGCCGGTTGTGGTCTTGTGGTTGTTCTTGGTGTCTTGCTTGCTAGAAAATGTATATTTTGTGATGTGGCTGACTTTTGGCATGCTAAGAACTTATGCGTGATGTTATGATACAAGTTGCTCTATGTTGGCTCCTAGTCCTAGTAGAGTCCTCCACATTTCTGAAGGTGAGAGTCTTATCTTTGACAACTTTTAGAAGATGCTTCTTCATGGACGGGATAGTTAATGGGGATAAGTACACTAATGGTGCTATAAGTTGTGTACGGCGCTCACTTTGGTGTCAAAAGTTTCCGCCGGATCACTTAAGTGCCAAATCGGAGGAAAAACGATCACTTTGGTGCCACCGACGACAGATTCCGGCCAAAATGATTACGTGGCTTTTATATTTAAAAAAAAATCGAGAAGCCTTTAAAACGACGTCGTTTTCCGTCTTCATTGAGAAAACGACGTCGTTTTGCTATCCTACGTGGATAACCTTACAAAAACGACGCCTTTTTTTTTTTTTTTTTGAGAATGAAATTAGGGTTTTTTTGTCTGCCATTGCTCATCCACCGTTGCTTGGCCGCCGTCCCTCAACCACCGTCACTCGGCCGCCGTCCCTTGGCCACCGTCGCTCAGCCGCCATCCCTCGACCTCCATTGTAATTGCTTGCCACAGCAAGACAAAAGAACAAAAAAAAAAAAAAACGAATAGAAAATCCCGAGAGAGAGGGAGGTGTCAACGATGAGAGTGGAGGAGAGGATGGCGGGGCCACGGCTACCGCCTTCGTAGCAGCTGGCTTCGCCGACAACATCCGTGGCGTTCCAGATCTTCGCGGCTACCATTGGCCAGATCGCTCATGCTTCTGGAGATTCTTCAAGGTCGCGTTTCCTCTGCACCCAACGATATTTCTTGGGAAAAGGCGGTGGTGAGGCGGAGATTCGGGGATTTGAAAGGTTGATAAGGTGATTGAAAATGGGGGAAAACTCGCGAAGATGAATGCGTGATTTCTTTTCTGGAAAATTACTGGTGTTGATGATTCTACACTGCTGGTGTTGTTGATTCAGTGCTGTTGATGTTGTTGGATTTGTTCAGGGAAGAAGACGAATCTGCTCGGGGAAGAAGACGGCACAAAACGGCATCGTTTGGAGATTTAGGGTTTTGAATTTGGGGGAAAGACACAAAACGACGTCGTTTTGGTGTTAGGATGCTAAAACGACGTCGTTTGAAGTTCCGATGAGCCACATCAGCATAAGAAATTAATAAAAAAAGGCCACGTCAGATTTCCGGCAGATCGGATCGGTGTTGGCACCAAAGTGAGCATTTTTCAAATTTTTTGGCACTTAAATGATCCGACGGAAACTTTTGGCACCAAAGTGAGTGCCGTACACAACTTATGGCACCATTAGTGTACTTATCCCTAGTTAATGGATCCTCTCTAAAGAGTATATTGTTCATGTTCTTCCAAATAATATGGCAAATCGCACCGAAAGAAAAATGGGCAATGCATTTATAAAAATCCTTCCTCGAGAGCAAGGTTATGGCCCAATGGAGATTCTCAACCCAAGACCTGTTTCACCATGGGAGGTTGCATCTGGCCGCCGAACATAATGCAATACCAGCCGTAATACAACCTCCAAAAAACAGATGATCGACAAAGTCAGGGTGCTGTGATCTCCAAAATAATGGGTTGTGCGGAAGCAAAGCTTTTGCAAGCCATGCCTCCCACTAGATTTCCATCTTTTGATGTTTTTCAAGTGAAAAATGCTCTGAAAGGGATTTTTCTATGGAGAAAGAGGGAATTTTCTTTGTCGATTGTTTGCTCTATGGTTTCACCGAGCCTTCAAGGTACTGTGATCTCCAAAACTGATGGGCCGTGCGGAAACAAAGCTTTTGGAAGCCCAGTCGCCCAGCAGATTTCCAATTATCGAGGTTTTCATTGAAAAAATGGCCAGAATGGGATTTTCTCTATCGAAGATTCGCTCTGTGGTTTCGCCGAGCATTCAGGGTGTATGAGCTCCAAAAACAATGCATCGTATGAAAAAAAAAGCTTTTGGAAGCCATGTTTCCCAGCAAATTTCAAATTGTTAGGGTTTTTCAGGCATAAAAATACCAGAAAAGGGAAATTTCTTTGGAGAAAAAAGGAATTTTTTATGTCGAATCTTCGTTCTGTGGTTTCGCCGAGCCTCTAGGGTGCTGTGATCTCCAAAATAATGGGTCGTACCGAAACAAAGCTTTTGCAAGCCATGTCACCCACCAGATTTCCAATTGTTGGTGTTTTTTAGGTAAAACATGTTCTGAAAGGGATTTTTCTATGGAGAAAGAGGGAATTTTCTCTGTCAAATATTTGCTCTATGGTTTCGCCGAGCCTTTAGTGTTTCGTGATCTCCAAAATGATGGGTCCTATGGAAACAAAGCTTTTGGAAGCCTAGTCTCCCAACAGATTTCCAATTGTCGGGGGTTTTCATTGAAAAAATGGCCATAAGGGGATTTTCTCTGTCGAAGATTCGCTCTCTGGTTTCGCCGAGCCTACAAGATGTTGTGACCTCTAAAACAAAGCATCGGATCGAAAATAAAGTTTTTGGAAGCCATGTTTCCCAGCAAATTTCGAAATGTTGGGGTTTTTCAAGCATAAAATGGCCAGAAAAGGGAAATTTCTTTGGAGAAAAAGGGAATTTTTTATGTCGAATCTTCGTTATGTGGTTTCACTGAGCCTCAAGGGTCCTGTGATCTCCAAAATAATGGGTCGTACGCAAACATAGCTTTTGCAAGCTATGTGTCCCACTAGATTTCCAACTGTCGGTGGTTTTTAGGCAAATAATAGTTGGAAAGAGAATTTTCTATAGAGAAAAAGTGAATCTTCTCTGTCGAATAATTGCTCTATGTTTTGGCCGAGCCTTCAGGGTGCTATGATCTCCAAAATGATTGGTCGTACGGAAACAAAGCTTTTAGAAGTCTAGTTTCCCAGCAGATTTCCAACCGTCGAGGTTTTTCGTGCAAAAAATGGCCAGAAAGGGGATTTTCATTATCGAAGATTCGCTCTCTAGTTTCGCCGAGCCTTCAGGGTGCCGTGCTCTCGAAAACGAAGCGTCATATAAAAAACAAAGCTTTTGGAAGACATGTTTCTTAGCATATTCGAACTGTTGGGGTTTTTAAGGCATCAAATGGCAAGAAAAGGGAAATTTCTTTGGTAAAAAGGGAATTGTTTATGTTGAATCTTCGTTCTGTGGTTTCGCCGAGCCTCTCGGGTGCTATGATCTCTAAAATAATGGGTTGTACGGAAACAAAGCTTTTGCAAGCCATGCCTTCCACTAGATTTCCAACTGTTGGTGTTTTTCAAGTAAAAAATGTATGAAAGGGAATTTTCTATGAAGAAAAAGGGAATTCTCTCTGTTGAATATTTGCTCTATGGTTTTGCCAAGCCTTTAGGGTGCTGTGATCTCCAAAATGATAGGTGGTACGAAAACAAAGCTTTTGGAAGCCTAGTTTCCCAACAGATTTCCAACTATCGGTGTTTTTTCAGGCAAAAAATGGTTATAAAATGAATTTTCTACGGAGAAAAAGTGAATTTTCTCCGTTGAATATTCGCTCTGTGGTTTCGCCAAGCCTTCAAAGTGCTGTGATCTCGAAAATATGGCGTCGCATGGAAAACAAAGCTTTTCGAAGCCGTGTTTCCTAGCAAATTTCGAACTGTTGGGGTTTTTCAACCATAAAAATGCCAGAAAAAGGAAATTTCTATGGAGAAAAAGGGAATTTTTTATGTAGAATCTTTGTGCTGTGGTTTCGCCGAGCCTCTAGGGTGCTGTGATCTCCAAAATAATGGGTCGTACGGAAACAATGCTTTTGCAAGCCATGGCTCCCACCAGATTTCCAATTGTCAGTGTTTTTCAAGGAAAAAATGGTCCGAAAGGGAATTTTCTACGGAGAAAAAGTGAATTTTCTCTGTCGAATATTTGCTCTATGCTTTCGCCAAGCCTTGACGGTACTATGATCTCAAAAATGATGGGTCGTACAGAAACAAAGCTTTCGGAAGCCTAGTTTCCTAGCAGATTTCCAACTGCCATGGTTTTTCATGGAAACAACGGCCGGAAAGGGGATTTTCTCTGTCGAAGATTCGCTCTATGGTTTCGTCGAGCCTTCAGGGTGCTGTGATATCTAAAACGAAGCATCGTATCAAAAACAAAGCTTTTGAAAGCCGTGTTTCCTAGCAAATTTTGAACTGTTGGGGTTTTTCAGGCTTAAATTGGCCAAAAAGGGAAATTTCTTTGGAGAAAAAGGGAATTGTTTACGTTGAATCTTCGTTCTGTGGTTTTGCTGAGCCTCTAGGGTACTGTGATCTCTTAAATAATGGGTCATACGGAAACAAAGCTTTTGCAAGCCATGTCCCCAACCAGATTTCCAACTGTCGGTATTTTTCAGGCCAAAAATGATTAGAAAGGGAATTTTCTACGGATAAAAAGTGAATTTTCCCTGTCAAATTTTCGCTCTGTGATTTCGCAGAGCCTTCGTGGTGTTGTGATCTCCAAAATGAGGTGCCGTATGGAAAACAAAACTTTTGGAAGCCATGTTTCCCATCAAATTTCGAACTGTTGGGGTTTTTCTGGCATAAAAATGCTACAAAAGGGAAATTTCTTTAGGGAAAAGGAGAATTTTTTAGGTCGAATCTTTGTGCTTTGGTTTCACCGAGCCTCTAGGGTGTTGTGATCTCCAAATAATGGGTCGTACGTAAACAAAGCTTTTGCAAGCCATGCCTCCCACCAGATTTCGAATTGTCGGTGTTTTCCAAGTAAAAAATGGTTTGAAATGGAATATTCTACGGAGAAAAAGCGAATTCTCTCTGTTGAATATTTGATCTATGGTTTCACCAAGCCTTCAGGTTGCTGTCATCTCCAAAATGATAGGTCGTATGAAAACAAAGCTTTTGGAAGCCCAGTTTCCCACATATTCGCAACTGTCGGGGTTTTACATCCGAAAAAAGGCGAGAAAAGGGATTTTCTCTTTCAAAGATTCGCTTTGTGGTTTCGCTGAGCCTTTAAGGTGCTGTGATCTCCAAACGATGCATCGGATCGAAAACAAAGCTTTTGGAAGCCATGTTTCCCATCAAATTTTGAACTGTTGGGGTTTTTCAGGCATAAAATGGCCAGGAAAGGGAAATTTCTTTGGAGAAAAAGGGAATTGTTTATGTCGAATCTTCATTCTGTGGTTTCGCTGTCCCTCAAGGGTGTTGTGATCTACAAAATAATGGGTTGTACGCAAACAAAGCTTTTGCAAGCCATGTGTCCCACCAGATTTCCAACTGTAGGCGGTTTTTAGGCAAATAACAATCGGGAAGAGAATTTTTTATAGAGAAAAAGTGAATCTTCTTTGTTGAATATTTGCTCTATGTTTTGGCCAAGCCTTCAGGGTGCTATGATCTCCAAAATGATTGGTCATACGGAAACAAAGCTTTTAGAAGCCTACTTTCCCAGTAGATTTCCAATTGTCGAGGTTTTTCGTGCAAAAAATGGTCGGAAATGGGATTTTCTTTATCGAAGATTCGCTCTCTGGTTTCGCCGAGCCCTTAGTGTGCCGTGATCTCCAAAACAAAGCGTTGTATCAAAACCAAAGCTTTTGGAAGACATGTTTCTTAGCATATTTCGAATTGTTGGGGTTTTTAAGGCATCAAATGGCCAGAAAAGGGAAATTTCTTTGGTGAAAAAGGGAATTTTTTATGTTGAATCTTCATTCTGTGGTTTCGCCGAGCCTCTAGGGTGCTTTGATCTCTAAAATAATGGGTCATATGGAAACAAAGCTTTTGCAAGCCATGCCTTCCACTAGATTTCCAACTATTGGTGTTTTTCAAGTAAAAAATGGTATGAAAGGGAATTTTCTACGGAGAAAAAGGGAATTCTATTTGTTGAATATTTTCTCTATGGTTTCGCCGAGCCTTCAGGCTGCTGTGATCTCCAAAATGATAGGTGGCATGGAAACAAAGCTTTTGGAAGCCAAGTTTCCCAACATATTTCCAACTATCAGTGTTTTTTTAGGCAAAAAATGGTCATAAAGGGAATTTTCTACGGAGAAAAAGTGAATTTTCTCAGTCGAATATTCGCTCTGTGGTTTCGCCGAGCCTTCAAAGTGCTGTGATCTCGAAAATATGGCGTCGCATGGAAAACAAAGCTTTTCGAAGCCGTGTTTCCCAGCAAATTTCGAACTGTTGGGGTTTTTCAACCATAAAAATGCCAGAAAAAGGAAATTTCTATGGAGAAAAAGGGAAATTTTTATGTCGAATCTTTGTGCTGTGGTTTCGCAAAGCCTCTAGGGTGTTGTGATCTCCAAAATAATGGGTCATACGGAAACAAAGCTTTTGCAAGCCATGGCTCCCACCAGATTTCCAACTGTCGGTGTTTTTCAAGGAAAAAATGGTCCGAAAGGGAATTTTCTACGGAGAAAAAGTGATTTTTCTCGGTCGAATATTTGCTCTATGCTTTCGCTGAGCCTTGATGGTACTGTGATCTAAAAAATGATGGGTCGTACAAAAACAAAGCTTTCGGAAGCCTAGTTTCCTAGCAGATTTCTAACTGTCATGGTTTTTTATGGAAACAATGGCCGGAAAGAGGATTTTCTCTGTCGAAGATTCGCTCTCTGGTTTCGCCGAGCCTTCAGGGTCCTGTGATATCCAAAATGAAGCGTCGTATAAAAAAAAAAGCTTTTGAAAGCCATGTTTCCCAGCAAATTTCGAACAGTTGGGGTTTTTAAGGCATAAAATGGCCGAAAAGGGATATTTCTTTGGAGAAAAAGGGAATTGTTTATGTCGAATCTTTGTTCTGTGGTTTTGCCAAGCCTCTAGGGTGCTATGATCTCTTAAATAATGGGTCGTATAGAAACAAAGCTTTTGCAAGCCATGTCCCCAACCAGATTTCCAACCGTCGGTGTTTTTCGACCAAAAATGATGATAAAGGGAATTTTCTCTGAGATAGAAAGTGAATTTTCCCTGTCAAATTTTCGCTCCGTGATTTCGCAGAGCCTTCGTGGTGCTGTGATCTCCAAAATGAGGTGCCGTATGGAAAACAAAACTTTTGGAAGCCATGTTTCCCATCAAATTTCGAATCTGTTGGGGTTTTTTCTGGCATAAAAATGCTAGAAAAGGAAAATTTCTTTGGGGAAAAGGGGAATTTTTTAGGTCAAATCTTTGTGCTGTGGTTTCGCCGAGCCTCTAGGGTGTTGTGATCTCCAAATAATGGGTCATACGGAAAAAAAGCTTTTGCAAGCCATGCCTCCCACCAGATTTCCAAATGTCTGTGTTTTTCAAGTAAAAAATGGTATGAAAGGGAATATTCTACGGAGAAAAAGGGAATTCTCTCTGTCGAATATTTGATCTATGGTTTCACCAAGCCTTCAGGTTGCTGTCATCTCCAAAATGATAGGTCGTATGAAAACAAAGCTTTTGGAAGCCCAGTTTCCCACATATTCCCAACTATCGGGGTTTTACATCCGAAAAAGGCGAGAAAAGGGATTTTCTCTTTCAAAGATTCGCCGTGGTTTAGTTGAGCCTTCAAGGTGCTGTGATCTCCAAACGATGCATCGTATCAAAAACAAAACTTTTGGAAGCCACGTTTCCTAGCAAATTTCGAACTGTTGGTTTTTCAAGCATAAAATGGCCAGAAAAAGGAAATTTCTTTGGAGAAAAAGGGAATTTTTTATGTCGAATCTTCGTTTTGTGGTTTCGCCGAGCCTCAAGGGTGCTGTGATCTCCAAAATAATGGGTCGTACAGAAACAAAGCTTTTGCAAGCCATGTGTCCCGCCAGATTTCCAACTATCGGTGGTTTTTAGGCAAAAAATAGTCGGAAAGACAATTTTCTACGGAGAAAAAGTGAATCTTCTCTGTCGAATATTTGCTCTATGATTTGGCCGAGCCTTCAGGGTGCTATGATCTCCAAAATGATTGGTCGTACGGAAATAAAGCTTTTAGAAGCCCAGTTTCCAAGCAGATTTCCACTTGTTGAGGTTTTTCTTGCAAAAAATGGCCGGAAAAGGGATTTTCTTTCTTGAAGATTCGCTCTCGGTTTCTCTAAAACGAAGTGTCGTATCAAAAACAAACTTTTGGAAGACAGCAAATTTCAAATTGTTAGGGTTTTTAAGGCATAAAATGGCCAGAAAATGGAAACTTCTTTGGTGAAAAAGGGAATTGTTTATGTCGAATCTTTGTTCTGTGGTTTCGCCGAGCCTCTAGGATGCTGTCATCTCTAAAATAATGGGTCGTACGGAAACAAAGCTCTTGGAAGCCCAGTTTCCTAACAGATTCCCAACTATCGAGCTTTTACATCCGAAAAAAGGCCAGAATGGGGATTTTCTCTTTCAAAGATTCGCTTTGTGGTTTCGCCGAGCCTTTAGGGTGCTGTGATCTCTAAACGATGCGTCGTATAAAAACAAAGCCTTTGGAAGCCACGTTTCCTAGCGATTCCGAACTGTTGGGGTTTTTCAGGCATAAAATGGCTAGAAAAGGGAAATTTCTTTGGAGAAACAGGGAATTGTTTATGTTGAATCTTCGTTCTGTGGTTTCGCCGAGCCTCTAGGGTGCTGTCATCTCTAAAATAATGGGTTGTACGGAAACAAAGCTTTTGGAAGCCATGTTTCTCAGCAAATTTCGAACTGTTGGGGTTTTTGAGGCATAAAATGGCCATAAAAGGGAAATTTCTTTTGAGAAATAGGGAATTGTTTATGTCGAATCTTCGTTCTATGGTTTTGTCGAGCCTCTAGGGTGCTGTCATCTTTCAAATAATGGGTCGTATGGAAACAAAGCTTTTGGAAGCCCAGTTTCCCAGCAGATTCCCAACTGTCGGGGTTTTACATTCGAAAAATGGCCAGAAATGGGATTTTCTCTTTCAAAGATTCGCTCTATGGTTTCGCCGAGCCTTTAAGGTGTTGTGATGTCCAAACGATGCGTCGTATCAAAAACAAAGCCTTTGGAAGCCATGTTTCCTAGCAGATTTCAAACTGTCGGTGTTTTTCAAGGAAAAAATGGTCCGAAAGGGAATTTTCTACGGAGAAAAAGTGAATTTTCTCGGTCGAATATTTTCTCTATGCTTCCGCTGAGCCTTGATGGTACTGTGATCTAAAAAATGATGGGTCGTACAAAAACAAAGCTTTCGGAAGCCTAGTTTCCTAGCAGATTTCTAACTGTCATGGTTTTTTATGGAAACAATGGCCGGAAAGAGGATTTTCTCTCTCGAAGATTCGCTCTCTGGTTTCGCCGAGCCTTCAGGGTCCTGTGATATCCAAAACGAAGCGTCGTATAAAAAACAAAGCTTTTGAAAGCCATGTTTCCCAGCAAATTTCGAACTGTTGGGGTTTTTAAGGCATAAAATGGCCGAAAAGGGATATTTCTTTGGAGAAAAAGGGAATTGTTTATGTCGAATCTTTATTCTGTGGTTTTGCCAAGCCTCTAGGGTGCTATGATCTCTTAAATAATGGGTCGTATAGAAACAAAGCTTTTGCAAGCCATGTCCCCAACCAGATTTCCAACTGTCGGTGTTTTTCAGACCAAAAATGATGATAAAGGGAATTTTCTACAGATAGAAAGTGAATTTTCCCTGTCAAATTTTCGCTCTGTGATTTCGCAGAGCCTTCAGGGTGCTCTGATCTCCAAAATGAGGTGCCGTATGGAAAACAAAACTTTTGGAAGCCATGTTTCCCATCAAATTTCGAACTGTTGGGGTTTTTTCTGGCATAAAAATGCTAGAAAAGGAAAATTTCTTTGGGGAAAAGGGGAATTTTTTAGGTCAAATCTTTGTGCTGTGGTTTCGCCGAGCCTCTAGGGTGTTGTGATCTCCAAATAATGGGTCATACGGAAACAAAGCTTTTGCAAGCCATGCCTCCCACCAGATTTCCAAATGTCTGTGTTTTTCAAGTAAAAAATGGTATGAAAGGGAATATTCTACGGAGAAAAAGGGAATTCTCTCTGTCGAATATTTGATCTATGGTTTCGCCGAGCCTTCAGGTTGTTGTCATCTCCAAAATGATAGGTCGTACGGAAACAAAGCTTTTGGAAGCCCAGTTTCCCACATATTCCCAACTATCGGGGTTTTACATCCGAAAAAAGGCGAGAAAAGGGATTTTCTCTTTCAAAGATTCGCTCTGTGGTTTAGTTGAGCCTTCAAGGTGCTGTGATCTCCAAACGGTGCATCGTATCGAAAACAAAACTTTTGGAAGCCACGTTTCCTAGCAAATTTCGAACTGTTGGTTTTTCAAGCATAAAATGGCCAGAAAAGGGAAATTTCTTTGGAGAAAAAGGGAATATTTTATGCCGAATCTTCGTTTTGTGGTTTCGCCATTGAGCCTCAAGGGTGCCGTGATCTCCAAAATAATGGGTCGTACGAAACAAAGCTTTTGCAAGCCATGTGTCCCGCCGATTTCCAACTATCGGTGGTTTTTAGGCAAAAAATAGTCGGAAAGACAATTTTCTACGGAGAAAAAGTGAATCTTCTCGTCGAATATTTGCTCTATGATTTGGCCGAGCCTTCAGGGTGCTATGATCTCCAAAATGATTGGTCGTACGGAAATAAAGCTTTTAGAAGCCCAGTTTCCCAGCAGATTTCCACTTGTTGAGGTTTTTCTTGCAAAAAATGGCCGGAAAATGGATTTTCTTTCTTGAAGATTCGCTCTCTGGTTTCTCTAAAACGAAGTGTCGTATCAAAAACAAACTTTTGGAAGACAGCAAATTTCAAATTGTTAGGGTTTTTAAGGCATAAAATGGCCAGAAAAGGGAAACTTCTTTGGTGAAAAAGGGAATTGTTTATGTCGAATCTTTGTTCTGTGGTTTCGCCGAGCCTCTAGGATGCTGTCATCTCTAAAATAATGGGTCGTACGGAAACAAAGCTCTTGGAAGCCCAGTTTTCCTAACAGATTCCCAACTATCGAGCTTTTACATCCGAAAAAAGGCCAAGAATGGGGATTTTCTCTTTCAAAGATTCGCTTTGTGGTTTCGCCGAGCCTTTAGGGTGCTGTGATCTCTAAACGATGCGTCGTATAAAAAACAAAGCCTTTGGAAGCCACGTTTCCTAGCAGATTCCGAACTGTTGGGGTTTTTCAGGCATAAAATGGCTAGAAAAGGGAAATTTCTTTGGAGAAACAGGGAATTGTTTATGTTGAATCTTCGTTATGTGGTTTCGCCGAGCCTCTAGGGTGCTGTCATCTCTAAAATAATGGGTCGTGCGGAAACAAAGCTTTTGGAAGCCATGTTTCTCAGCAAATTTCGAATTGTTGGGGTTTTTGAGGCATAAAATGGCCATAAAAGGGAAATTTCTTTTGAGAAATAGGGAATTGTTTATGTCGAATCTTCGTTCTATGGTTGTGTCGAGCCTCTAGGGTGCTGTCATCTTTAAAATAATGGGTCGTATGGAAACAAAGCTTTTGGAAGCCCAGTTTCCCAGCAGATTCCCAACTGTCGGGGTTTTACATTCGAAAAATGGCCAGAAATGGGATTTTCTCTTTCAAAGATTCGCTCTATGGTTTCGCCGAGCCTTTAAGTTGTTGTGATGTCCAAACGATGCGTCGTATCAAAAACAAAGCCTTTGGAAGCCATGTTTCCTAGCAGATTTCAAACTGTTGGTGTTTTTCAAGCATAAAATGGCCGAAAAAGGGAAATTTCTTTCGAGAAAATGGGAATGTTTTATGTCAAACCTACGTTCTGCGGTTTCGCCGATCCTCTAGGGTGATGTGATCTCCAAAATAATGTGTGGTACCGAAAGAAAGCTTTTGCAACCCATGTCTCCTACCAGATTTCCAATTGTAGGTGGTTTTTAGGCAAAAAATAGTCGGAAAGGGAATTTTCTACGGAGAAAAAATGAATTTTCTCTGTCGAATATTTGCTCTATGATTTGGCCTCGCGATCAGCGTACTGTGATCTCCAAAATGAATGCTCGTACGGAAACAAAGCTTTTGTAAGCGCAATCTCCCAGTAGATTTCCAACTGTCGAGGTTTTTGTGTAAAAAATGGCTAGAAAGGGGATTTTCTCTATCAAAGATTCGCTCTGTGGTTTCGCCGAGCATTTGGGGTGTATGAGCTCCAAAACGATGCATCGTATAGAAATCAAAGCTTTTGGAAGCCATGTGTCACAACAAATTTCGAATTGTTGTGGTTTTTCAGGCAGAAAAATGCTAGAAAAGGGAAATTTCTTCGGAGAAAAAGGGAATTTTTTATGTTGAATCTTTGTTCTGTGGTTTCATCGAGCCTCTAGGGTGCTGTGATCTCCAAAATAATGGGTCGTGCGGAAACAAAGCTTTTGCAAGCCATCTCTCCCACCAGATTTCCAACTGTCGGTGTTTTTCAGGTAAAAAATGTTCGTAAAGGGATTTTTCTATGGAGAAAGAGGGAAATTTCTCTATCGAATATTTTCTCTATGGTTTCACCGAGCCTTTAGTGTGCCGTGATCTCCAAAATGATAGACCATATGGAAACAAAGCTTTCAGAAGCCCAGTCTCCTAGCAGATTTCCAACTGTTTGGGGTTTTCATTGAAAAAATCGCCAGAAGGGGATTTTCTCTGTCAAAGAATCGCTCTCTGGTTTCGCTGAGCCTTCAAGCTACAATGATCTCCAAAATGAAGCATCGTATAGAAAACAAAGCTTTTGGAAGCCATGTTTCCCAGAAAATTTCAAACTATTGGGGCTTTTAGGCATAAAATGGCCAGAAAAGGGAAATTTCTTTGGAGAAAAAGGAAATTTTTTATGTAGAATCATCGTTCGGTGGTTTCGCTGAGACCCAAGGATGCTGTGATCTCCAAAGTAATTGGTCGTATGGAAACAAACCATTTCCAAGCCATGTATCCCACCAGATTTCCAACTGTCGGTGGTTTTTAGGCAAAAAATAGTCGGAAAGACAATTTTCTTAGGAGAAAAAGGGAATTTTTTATGTTGAATCTTTGTTCTGTGGTTTCACCGAGCCTCTATGGTGCTATGATCTCCAAAACAATTGTGCATACGGAAACAAAGCTTTTAGAAGCCCAGTTTCCCAACAGATTTCAAACTGTCAGGGTTTTTCTTGCAAAAAATGGCCGGAAAGGGGATTTTCTTTATCGAAGATTCGCTCTTTGGTTTGGCCAAGCCTTCAGGGCACCGTGATCTCCAAAACAAAGCATCGTATCAAAAACAAAGCTTTTGGAAGCCATGTTTCTCAGCAAATTTCGAACTGTTGGGGTTTTTGAGGCATAAAATGGCCAGAAAAGGGAAATTTCTTTGGAGAAATAGGGAATTGTTTATGTCGAATCTTCGTTCTGTGGTTTCGCCAGGCCTCTAGGGTGTTGTGATCTCTACAATAATGGGTCGTTCGGAAATAAAGCTTTTGCAAGCCATGCCTTCCACTAGATTTCCAATTGTCGGTGTTTTTCATGTAAAAAATGGTTTGAAAGGGAATTTCTACGGAGAAAAAGGGAATTCTCTCTGTCGAATATTTGCTCTACGATTTCGCCGAGCCTTCAGGGTGCTATGATCTCCAAAATGATAGGTGGTACAGAAACAAAGCTTTTGAAGCCCAGTTTCCCAGCAGATTTCCAACTATCGGTGTTTTTCGGGTAAAAATTGGTCGAAGATGAATTTTCTTTGACGAATATTCGCTCAGTGGTTTTGCTGAGCCTTCAGAGGGCTGTGATCTCCAAAATGAGGCATCGTATGGAAAACAAAGCTTTTGGAAGCCGTGTTTCCCAGCAAACTTCGAATTGTTGGGGTTTTTCAAGCATAAAAATTCCAAAAAAAGGAAACTTCTTTGGAGAAAAAGGAAATTTTTTAGGTCAAATCTTTGCGTTGTGGTTTCGCCGAGCCTCTAGGGTGCTGTGATCTCCAAAATAATGGGTCGTGCAAAAACAAAGCTTTTGTAAGCCATGCCTGTCACCAAATTTCCAACTGTTGGTGTTTATCAAGTAAAAAATGGTCCGAACAGGAATTTTCTACGGAGAAAAAGTGAATTTTCTCCGTCGAATATTTGCTCTATGCTTTCACCAAGCCTTCACAGTGCCGTGATCTCCAACTTTCGGAAGCCTAGTTTCCCAGCAGATTTCCAACTGTCTGGGTTTTTCATGCAAAAAATGGCCGGAAAGGGAAATTTCTTTGGAGAAAAAGGGAATTGTGTATGCCAAATCTTCATTTTGTGGTTTCTCTTAGCCTCTAGGGTAGTGTGATCTCTAAAATAAATCTTTTTCTAGCCATGTCCCCAACCAGATTTCCAACCGTCGTTGTTTTTGAAGTAAAAAATGGTCCGGAAAGGAATTTTCTACGGAGAAAAAGTGAATTTTCACTGTTGAATGTTCGCTCTATGGTTTCATAGAGCCTTCAGGGTGCTGTGATCTCCAAAATGAGGCGCCGTATGGAAAACAAAGCTTTTAGAAGTCATGTTTCCCAGCAAATTTCGAACTGTTGGGGTTTTTCAAGCAGAAAATGCCAGAAAATGGAAATTTCTTTGGAGAAAAAGGGAATTGTTTATGTCGAATCTTTGTTCTGTGGTTTTGTCGAGCCTCTAGGGTGCTGTGATCTCCAAAGTAATGTGTCGTACCGAAAGAAAGCTTTTGCAACCCATGACTCCCACCAGATTTCCAACAGTCGGTGGTTTTAAGGCAAAAAATAGTTGGAAAGGGAATTTTGTACGGAGAAAAAGTGAATTTTCTTTGTCGAATATTTGCTCTATGATTTGGCCAAGCCTTCAAGGTATCGTGATCACCAAAATGATTGCTCATACGGAAACAAAGCTTTTAGAAGCGCAGTTTCGTAGTAGATTTCCAACTGTTGGGGTTTTTCGTGCAAAAAATGGCCAGAAAAGGGATTTTCTCTGTCGAGGATTCACTCTATGGTTTCACCGAGCATTCAGGTGTATCAGCTCCAAAACGATGCATCGTATGGAAAATAAAGCTTTTGGAAGCCATGTTTCACAACAATTATTCACTCTGTGGTTTTCAGGCAAAAAATGGTTAGAAAGGGAATTTTCTCTTACGAATATTCACTCTGTGGTTTCGCTGAGCCTTGAGAGCGCTATGATCTCCAAAATGAGGTGTCGTATGGAAAACAAAGCTTTTGGAAGCCGTGTTTCCCAGCAAATTTCAAACTGTTGGGGTTTTTCAAGCATAAAAATGCCAGAAAAAGGAAATTTCTTTGGAGAAAAAGGGAATTTTTTCGGTTGAATCTTTGCGCTGTGGTTTCGCCGAGCCTCTAGGTTGCTATGATCTCCAAAATAATGGGTCGTATGGAAACAAAGCTTTTTCAAGCCATGCCTGCCACCGGATTTCCAACTATGGGTGTTTTTCAAGTAAAAAATGGTCGAAAAATGAATTTTCTACGGAGAAAAAGTGAATTTTCTCTGTCGAATATTTGCTCTATGCTTTCGCCGAGGCTTCACAGTGCTGTGATCTCCAAAATGATGGGTTGTACGGAAACAAAGCTCTCGAAAGCCCAGTTTCCTAGCAGATTTCCAACTGTCTGGGTTTTTCATGCAAAAAATGGTCGGAAAGGGGATTTTCTCAGTCAAAGATTCGCTCTCTAGTTTCGCCAAGCCTTCAGGGAGCCGTGATCTCCAAAATGAAGCATCGTATAAAAAAAAAGCTTTTGGAAGCCATGTTTCTCAGCAAATTTCGAACTGTTGGGGTTTTTCAAGCATAAAATGGCTAGAAAAGGGAAATTTCTTTGGAGAAAAGGGGAATTATTTATGCCGAATCTTTGTTCTGTGGTTTCGCCAGGGCTCTAGGGTGCTGTGATCTCTAAAATAATGGTTCGTACGGAAACAAAGCTTTTGCTTGCCATGTCCCCAACTAGATTTCCAACTATCGGTGTTTTCAAGTAAAAAATGGTCTTAAAGGGAATTTTCTACGGAGAAAAAGGGAATTTTCATTGTCGAATATTCGCTCTGTGGTTTCGTCGAGCCATCAGGGTGCTGTGATCTCCAAAATGAGGCGCCGTATGGAAAACAAAGCTTTTAGAAGCCATGTTTCCCGGCAAATTTCGAACTGTTGGGGTTTTTCAAGCAGAAAAATGCTAGAAAAGGGAAATTTCTTTGGAGAAAGAGGGAATTGTTTTTGTCGAATCTTCATTCCCTGGTTTCGTTGAGCCTCTAGGGTGTCTTGATCTCTAAAATAATGGGTCGTATGGAAACAAAGCTTTTGCAAGCCATGTATCCCGCCAGATTTCCAACTGTCGGTGGTTTTCAAGCAAAAAATAGTCGTAAAGAGAATTTTCTATGTAGAAAAATTTAATCTTCTCTATCGAATATTTGCTATATGATTTAGCCAAGCCATCAGGGTGCTGTAATCTCCAAAATGATTGCTCGTATAGAAACAAAGCTTTTAGAAGCCCAATTTCCCTGCATATTTCCAACTGTTGGGGCTTTTCGTGCAAAAAATGGCCAGAGAGGGGATTTTCTCTATCGAAGATTTGCTCTGTGGTTTCGCCGAGCATTTAGGGTGCTATGAGATCCAAAACGATGCGTCGTATGGAAAACAAAGGTTTTGGCAGCCATGTTTCCCAGCAATTTTCTAAGTGTTGGGGTTTTTCAGGCATAAAAATGCCAGAAAAGGGAAATTTCTTTGGAGAAAAAGGGAATTTTTTATGTTGAATCTAAGTTCTGTGGTTTCGTCGAGCCTCTAGGGTGCTACGATCTCCAAAATAATTCGTCGTATGGAACCAAAGCTTTTTCAAGCCATGTCCCCCACCATATTTCCAACCGTCGGTGTTTTTCAGGTAAAAAATGTTCTGAAAGGGAATTTTCTACGGAGAAAGAGGGAATTTTCTCTGTCGATTGTTTGCTCTATGGTTTCGCTGAGCCTTCAGGGTGCTGTGATCTCCAAAATGATGGGCCGTACGGAAACAAAGCTTTTGGAAGCCCATTCGCCCATTAAATTTCCAACTGTCGGGGGTTTTCGTTAAAAAAATGGCCAAAAGGGGATTTTCTCCGTTGAAGATTCGCTCTTTGGTTTTGCCGAGCCTTCAAGCTGCTGTGATCTCCAAAACGAACCATCGTCTCAAAAACAAAGCTTTTGGAAGGCATGTTTCCCAGCAAATTTCGAACTGTTTGGCTGTTTCGGGCATAAAACGGCACGAAAAGGGAAATTTCTTTGGAGGAAAAGGGAATTTTTTATGTCGAATCTTCGTTGTGGTTTCGCCGAACCTCTAGGGTGCTGTGATCTCCAAAATAATGGGATGTATGGAAACAAAGCTTTCGCAAGCCATGTCTCCCACCAGATTTCCGACTGTCAGTGTTTTTTAGGTAAAAAAATGTTCTGAAAAGTATTTTTCTACGGAGAAAGAGGGAATTTTCACAGTCAAATATTTGCTCTATGGTTTCGCCGAGCCTTTAGTGTGTCGTGATCTCCAAAATGATGGGCCGTATGGAAACAAAGCTTTTGGAAGCCCAGTCTCACAGCAAATTTCCATCTGTCAGGGGTTTTCATTGAAAAACGGCAAGAAGGGGATTTTCTCTGTTGAAGATTCGCTCTCTGGTTTCACCAAGCCTTCAACGTGCTGTGATCTCCAAAATGAAGCATCGCATCGGAAACAAAGCTTTTGGAAGCTCTGTTTCCAAGCAAATTTCGAACTGTTGGGGCTTTTCAAGCATAAAATGGCCAGAAAAGGGAATTTTCTTTGGAGAAAGAAGGATTTGTTTATGTCGAATCTTCGTTCTGTGGTTTCGCCGAGCCTCTAGTGTTCTGTGATCTCCAAAATGATAGGTGGTACGGAAACAAAACTTTTGGAAGCCATGCCTTCCACTAGATTTCCAACTGTCAGTGTTTTTCAACTAAAAAATGGTTTGAAAGTGAATTTTCTACGGAGAAAAAGGGAATTCTCTCTATCAAATATTTGCTCTATGGTTTCGCCAAGCCTTCAGGGTGCTGTGATCTTGAAAATGATAGGTGGTGCGGAAACAAAGCTTTTAGAAGCCTAGTTTCCCAGCAGATTTCCAACTATCGATGTTTTTCAGGAAAAAAATGGTCAGAAACGGAATTTTTTTTTACGAATATTCGCTCTGTGGTTTCGCCGAGGCTTGAGAGTGCTGTGATCTACAAAATGAGGCGTCATATGGAAAACAAAGCTTTTGGAAGCCGTGTTTCCCAATAAATTTCGAACTGTTTGGGTGTTTCGGGCATAAAACGGCACGAAAAAGGAAATTTCTTTGGAGACAAAGGGAATTTTTTATGTCAAATCTTTGCATTGTGGTTTTGCCGAGCCTCTAGGGTGCTGTGATCTCCAAAATAATGGGTCGTATGGAAACAAAGCTTTTGCAAGCCATGCCTGCCACCGGATTTCCAACTGTGGGTGTTTTTCATGTAAAAAATGGTCCGAAAAGGAATTTTCTACGGAGAAAAAGTGAATTTTCTCTGTCGAATATTTGCTTTATGCTTTCGCCGAGCCTTCACTATGCTGTGATCTCCAAAATGATGGGTTGTACGGAAACAAAGCTCTCAAAAGCCTAGTTTCCTAGTAGATTTCCATCTGTCGGGGTTTTTCATGCAAAAAATGGCCGGAAAGGGGAATTTCTCTTTCGAAGATTCGGTCTTTGGTTTCGCCGAGCCTTCAGGGAGCCGTGATCTCCAAAACAAAGCATCGTATTAAAAACAAAGCTTTTGGAAGCGATGTTTCTCAGCAAATTTCGAATTGTTGGGGTTTTTCAAGCATAAAATGCCCAGACAAGGGATTATTTCTTTGGAGAAACAGGGAATTGTTTATGTCGAATCTTTGTTCTGTGGTTTCGCCAGGCCTCTAGGGGGCTAGGATCTCCAAAATAATGGTTCGTACAGAAACAAAGCTTTCGCTAGCCATGTGCCCAACTAGATTTCCAACTGTCGGTGTTTTTCAAGTAAAAAATGGTCAGAAAAGGAATTTTCTATGGAGAAAAAGGAAATTTTCACTGTCGAATATTTGCTCTGTGGTTTCGTCGAGCCTTTAGGGCGCTGTGATCTCCAAAATGAGGCGTCGTATGGAAAACAAAGCTTTTAGAAGCCATGTTTCCCAGCAAATTTCGAACTGTTGGGGTTTTTCAAGCAGAAAAATGCTAGAAAAGGGAAATTTCTTTGGAGAAAGGGGGAATTGTTTTTGTCAAATCTTCATTCTGTGGTTTCGCCGAGCCTCTAGGGTGCCGTGATCTCTAAAACAATGGTTTGTACGGAAACAAAGCTTTTGCAAGCCATGGCTTCCACTAGATTTCCAACAGTCGATGTTTTTCAAGTAAAAAATGGCCCGAAATGGCATTTTCTAAGAAGAAAATGGGAATTCTCTCTGTCGAATATTTGCTATATGGTTTCGTCGAGCCTTCAGGTTGCTGCCATCTCTGAAATGATAGGTCGTACTGAAACAAAGCTTTTGGAGGCCCAGTTTCGCAGCAGATTTCTAACTGACGGGGTTTGACATGCAAAAAATGGCCAGAAAGGGGATTTTCTCTTTTGAAGATTCGCTTTGTGGTTTCGCCAAGCCTTTAGGGTGCTGTGATCTCCAAACGATGCGTTATATCGAAAAAGAAGCCTTTGAAAGCCATGTTTCCTAGCAGATTTCGAACTATTGGGGTTTTTCAGGCATAAAATGGCTGAAAAAGGGAAATTTCTTTCGAGAAAATGGGAATTTTTTTATGTCAAATCTATGTTCTGTGGTGTCGCCAATCCTCTAGGATGCTGTGATCTCCAAAATAATGTGTCGTACCAAAAGAAAGCTTTTGCAACCCATATCTCCCACTAGATTTCCAACTGTCAGTGGTTTTCAGGCAAAAAAAAGTCGGAAAGGGAATTTTCTATGGAGAAAAAGTGAATTTTCTCTCTTGAATATTTGCTCTATGAATTGGCCGAGCCTTCAGGGTATTGTGATCTCCAAAATGATTGCTTGTACGGAAACAAAGCTTTTAGAAGCCCAGTTTCCCAGTAGATTTCCAACTGTCGGGATTTTTGGTGCAAAAAATGGCCAAAAAAGGGATTTTTTCTATTGAAGATTCGCTCTGTGGTTTTGCCGAGCATTCAGGGTGTATGAGCTCCAAAACGATGCATCGTATGGAAAGCAAAGCTTTTGGAAGCCATGTTTCACAACAAATTTCGAATTGTTGTGGTTTTTCAGGCAAAAAAATGGCAGAAAAGGGAAATTTCTTCGGAGAAAAAGGGAATTTTTAATGTGGAATCTTCGTTATGTGGTTTCACCGAGCCTCTAGGGTGCTATGATCACCAAAATAAGGGTCGTGCGGAAACAAAGTTTTTGCAAGCCATGTTTCCCACCAGATTTCCAACTCTCGGTGTCTTTCAGGTGAAAAATGTTCGAAAGGGATTTTTCTATTGAGAAAGAGGTAATTTTCTCTATCGAATATTTGCTCTATGGTTTCGCAGAGCCTTTAGTGTGCCGGGATCTCCAAAATGATGGACCATACGGAAACAAAGCTTTTGGAAGCCCAGTCTCCCAACAAATTTCCAACTGTGAGGGGTTTTCATTGAAAAAATGCCCAGAAGGGGATTTTCTCTGTCGAAGATTCGTTCTCTGGTTTCGCCGAGCATTCAAGCTGCAGTGATCTCCAAAACGAAGCATCGTCTCGAAAACAAAGCTTTTGGAAGCCATGTTTCCCTGCAAATTTTGAACTGTTGGGGTTTTTCGGGCATAAAATGGCCAGAAAATGCAAATTTCTTTGGAGAAAAAGGGCATTTTTTATGTCGAATCTTCGTTCTGTGGTTTCGCCGAGCCTCTAGGGTGCTGTGATTTCCAAAATAACGGGTCGTATAGAAACAAAGCTTTTGCAAGCCATGTATCCCATCAAATTTCCAATTGTCGGTGGTTTTCAGGCAAAAAATAGTCGTAAAGAGAATTTTCTATGTAGAAAAAGTGAATCTTCTCTATCGAATAGTTGCTCTATGATTTAGCCAAGCCTTCAGGGTGCTGTGATCTCCAAAATGATTGCTCGTACGAAATAATGGGTTGTATGGAAACAAAGCTTTTGCAAGCGATGTCTCGCACCTGATTTCCGACTATCAGTGTTTTTTAGGTAAAAAAATGTTTTGAAAGGTATTTTTCTACGGAGAAAGAGCGAATTTTCACAGTCAAATATTTGCTCTATGGTTTCGCCGAGCCTTTAGTGTGCCGTGATCTCCAAAATGATGGGCCGTACGGAAACAAAGCTTTTGGAAGCCCAGTCTCCCAGCAAATTTCCATCTGTTGGGGGTTTTCATTGAAAAAACGGCCAGAAGGGGATTATCTCTGTCAAAGATTCGCTCTCTGGTTTCACCAAGCCTTCAAGGTGCTGTGATCTCCAAAATGAAGTGTCGCATCGAAAACAAAGCTTTTGGAAGCCATGTTTCCTAGCAAATTTCGAACTGTTGGGGTCTTTCAAGCATAAAATGGCAAGAAAAAGGAAATTTCTTTGGAGAAAAAGGGAATTTTTTATGTCGAATCTTCGTTCTGTGGTTTTGCCGAGCCTCTAGGGTGCTGTGATCTTCAAAATAATGGGTCGTACGGAAACAAAGCTTTTGCAGGCCATGCCTCTCACCAAATTTCCAACTATGGGTGTTTTGCAAGTAAAAAATGGTTTGAAAGGGAATTTCCTACAGAGAAAAAGGGAATTCTCTCTGTCGAATATTTGCTCTATGGTTTCACCGAGCCTTCAGGTTGCTGTCATCTCCAAAATGATAGGTCGTACGGAAACAAAGCTTTTGGAAGCCCAGTTTCCCAGTAGATTTCCAATTGTCGGGGTTTTACATGCAAAAAAAGGCCAAAAAGGGGATTTGCTCGTTCAAAGATTAACTTTGTGGTTTCGCTGAGCCTTTAGGGTGGTGTGATCTCTAAACGATGCGTCGTATTGAAAACAAAGCCTTTGTTGGGGTTTTTTAGGCATAAAATGGCTGGAAAAGGGAAATTTCTTTGGAGAAAAAGGGAATTTTTTATGTCAAATCTACGTTCTCTGGTTTCGCCAATCCTCTAGGATGCTGTGATCTCCAAAACAATGTGTCGTACCGAAACAAAGCTTTTGCAACCCATGTCTCGCACCATATTTCCAACTGTTAGTGTTTTTTAGGTAAAAAATGTTCTGAAAGGGAATTTTCTACGGAGAAAGAGGGAATTTTCTCTATCGAATATTTTCTCTATGGTTTCGCCGAGCCTTGAGTGTGCCGTGATCTCCAAAATGATGTGTTGTACGGAAACAAAGCTTTTGGAAGCCTAGTCTCCCAGCAAATTTCCAACTGTCGGGGGTTTTCGTTGAAAAAATGGTCAGAAGGGCATTTTCTCTTTCGAAGATTTGCTCTTTGGTTTCGCCGAGCCTTCAAGCTGTTGTGATCTCCAAAACGAAGCATCCTATCGAAAAAAAAAAGCTTTTGGAAGCCATGTTTCTCAACAAATTTCGAACTATTTGGGTGTTTCAGGCATAAAATGGCATGAATAGGGAAATTTCTTTGGAGAAAAAGGGAATTTTTTATGTCGAATCTTCGTTCTGTGATTTCGCTGAGCCTCTAAGGTGCTGTGATCTCCAAAATAATGGGTCGTATGGAAACAAACCTTTTGCAAGCCATGTCTCCCACCAGATTTCCAACTCTAGGTGTTTTTCAGGCAAAAAATAGTCGTAAAGGGAATTTTCTATGGAGAATAAGGGAATTTTCTCTGTCGATTGTTTGCTCTATGGTTTCTCCGAGCCTTTAGGGTGTTGTGATTTTCAAAATGATGGGTGGTAGGGAAACAAAGCTTTTGGAAGACCAATTTTCTAGTAGATTTCCATCTGTTGGGGGTTTTCATTGAAGAAACGGCCAGAAGGGGATTATCTCTGTCGAAGATTCGCTCTCTGGTTTCACCAAGCCTTCAAGGTGCTGTGATCTCCAAAATGAAGCGTCGCATTGAAAACAAAGCTTTTAGAAGCCATGTTTCCTAGCAAATTTCGAACTGTTGGGGTCTTTCAAGCATAAAATGGCCAAAAAAGGGAAATTTCTTTGGAGAAAAAGGGAATTTTTATGTCGAATCTTCGTTCTGTGGTTTTTCCGAGCCTCTAGGGTGTTGTGATCTCCAAAATAATGGGTCATTCGGAAACAAAGCTTTTGCAAGCTATGCCTCTCACCAAATTTCCAACTATGGGTGTTTTTCAAGTAAAAAATGGTTTGAAAGGGAATTTCCTACGGAGAAAAAGGGAATTCTCTCCGTCGAATATTTGCTCTATGGTTTCGCCGAGCCTTCAGGTTTTTGTCATCTCCAAAATGATAGGTCGTACGGAAACAAAGCTTTTGGAAGCCCAGTTTCCCAGTAGATTTCCAATTGTCGGGGTTTTACATGCAAAAAAAGGCTAGAAAGGGGATTTGCTCTTTCGAAGATTAACTCGTGGTTTTGCCGAGCCTTTAGGGTGGTGTGATCTCTAAATGATGCATCGTATTGAAAACAAAGCCTTTGGAAGCTATGTTTCCTAGTAGATTTCGAACAGTTGGGGTTTTTTAGGCATAAAATGGCTGGAAATGGGAAATTTCTTTGGAGAAAAAGGGAATTTTTTATGTCGAATCTACATTCTCTGGTTTCGCCAATCCTCTAGGATGCTGTGATCTCCAAAATAATGTGTCATACCGAAACAAAGCTTTTGCAAGCCATGTCTCCCACTAGATTTCCAACTCTAGGTGTTTTTCAGGCAAAAAATAGTCGTAAAGGGAATTTTCTATGGAAATAAGGGAATTTTCTCTGTCGATTATTTGCTCTATGGTTTCGCCGAGCCTTTAGGATGCTGTGATCTCCAAAATGATGGATGGTAGGGAAACAAAGCTTTTGGAAGACCAGTTTTCTCATAGATTTCCAACTGTCCGGGTTTTTCATGCAAAAAATGGCCGAAAATGGGATTTTCTCGGTCGAAGATTTGCTCTCGGGCTTCGCCGAGCCTTCAGGGTGACCTGATCACCAAAACAAAGCGTCGTATCGAAAACAAGCTTTTGGAAGCTAGGTTTCCAAGCAAATTTCGAACTATTGGGGTTTTTCAAGCATAAAATGGCTAGAAAAGGGAAATTTCTTCCGATAAAAAGGGCATTTTTATGTCGAATCTTCATTATGTGGTTTCGGCGAGCCTCTAGGGTGTTGTGATTTCCAAAATAATGGGTTGTACGGAAACAAAGCTTTTGCAAGCCATGTCTCGCACCAGATTTCCAACTGTTGGTGTTTTTCAGGTACAAAATGGTCTGAAAGGGAATTTTCTACGAAGAAAAAGGGAATTTTCTCCTTCGAATATTTGCTCTATGGTTTCGCTTAGCCTTTAGTGTGCTGTGATCTCCAAAATGATAGGTCGTATGGAAACAAATCTTTTGGAAGCCAATTTCCCAGCAGACTTCCAACTATCGGGGTTTTTTCTTGCAAAAATGGCCAAAAAGCGGATTTTCTTTTTTGAAGAATCGCTCTGTGGTTTCGCCGAGCCTTCAGGGTCCCATCATCTCTAAAATGATGTGTCATATGAAAAACAAAGTTTTTGGAAGCCATGTTTCCCAGCAAATTTTGAACTGTTTGGGTGTTTCAGGCATAAAATGGCGAGGAAGGGGAAATTTCTTTGGAGAAAAAGGGAATCTTTTATGTCGAATCTTCGTTCTGTGGATTTGCCGAGCCTCTAGGGTGCTGTGATCTCCAAAATAATGGGTCATATGGAAACAAAGCTTTTGCAAGCCATGTCTCCCACTAGATTTCAAACTGTTGGTGTTTTTCAGGTAAAAAATGTTCTAAAAGGGATTTTTCTACGGAGAAAGGGGCAATTTTCTCTATCGAATGTTTGCTCTATGGTTTTGCTGAGCCTTTAGTGCGCCGTGATCTCCAAAATGATGTGTCATATGGGAAACAAAGCTTTTGGAAGCCATGTTTCCCAGCAAATTTCGAACTGTTGGGGTTTTCCAAGCATGAAATGGCCAGAAAAGGGAAATTTCTTTGGAGAAAAAGGGAATTGTCGAATCTTCGTTCAATGGTTCCGCCGAGACTCTAGGGTGCTGTGATCTCCAAAATAATGGGTCGTACGAAAACAAAGCTTTTGCAAGCCATGTGTCCAACCAGATTTCCAACTGTCGGTGTTTTTCAGGCAAAAAATGGCTAGAAATGGAATTTTCTATGTAGAAAAGGTGAATTTTCTTTGTCAAATATTCGCTCTGTGGTGTCACTGAGCCTTCAGGGTTCTGTGATCTCCCAAACATTGCGTTGTATCGGAAACAAAGCTTTTGGAAGCCATGTTTCCTAGCATATTTCAAACTGTTGGGGTTTTTCAGGTATAAAATGGCCGGAACACGGAAATTTCTTTTGAGAAAAAGGGAATTTTTTATGTAAAATCTACGTTTTATGGTTTCGCCGATCCTCTAGGGTGCTGTGATCTCCAAACTAATTTTTCGTACGGAAACAAAGCTATTGCAACCCATGTCCGCCACTAGATTTCCAACTGTCGGTGGTTTGCAAGCAAAAAATAATTGGAAAAGGAATTTTCTACTGAGAAAAAGTGAATTTTATCTGTCGAATATTTGCTCTATGATATGGCCGAGCCTTCAGGGTGCTATGATCTCCAAAATGATTGGTCGTACGGAAATAAAGCTTTTAGAAGCCCAGTTTCCCAGCAGATTTCCTACTACCAGGGTTTTTCATGCAAAAAATGGCCAGAAAGGGGATTTTCTCTACCGAAGAATCGCTCTGTGGTTTCGTAGAGCATTCATCCAAAACGATGCATCGTATGGAAAAGAAAACTTTTCAAAGCCATGTTTCCCAGAAAATTTTGAACTGTTGGGGTTTTTCAAGCATAAAATGGCTAGAAAATGGAGATTTCTTTGGAGAAAAAGGGAGTTTTTTATGTCGAACCTTCGTTCTATGGTTTCGCCGAGCCTCTAGGGTGTTATGATCTCTAAAATAATGGGTAGTACGGACAAGAAGCTTTTGCAAGCCATGTCTCCCACCAGATTTCCAACTATCGGCGTTTTTCAGGCAAAAAATGGTTAGAAAGGGAATCTTCTACAGAGAAAAAGTGTATTTTCTCTGTCGAATATTCGCTATGTGGTTTCACCGAGCCTTCAAGGTGCTGTGATCTCCAAAATGATGTGTCGTATGGAAAATAAAGCTTTTGGAAGCCATGTTTTCTAGGAAATTTCGAACTGTTGGGGTTTTCCATGCATTAAATTTGGAGAAAAAGGGAATTTTTTCTGTTGAATCTTCGTTCTGTGGTTTCGCCAACCCTCTAGGGTGCTGTGATCTCTAAAATAACGGGTCATACGGAAACAAAGCTTTTGCAAGCCATGTCACCAACCAGATTTCCAATTGTCTGTGTTTTTCAGGTAAAAAATGTTTTGAAAGGGATTTTTCTACGGAGAAAGAGGGAATTTTCTCTATCGAATGTTTGCTCTATGGTTTTGCCGAGCCTTTAGTGTGACGTGATCTCCAAAATGATGCGTCGTATGGAAAGCAAAGCTTTTGGAAGCCATGTTTCCCAGCAGATTTCGAACTGTTGGCGTTTTCCAAGCATAAAATGGCCAAAAAAGGGAAATTTCCTTGGAGAAAAAGGGAATTGTTTATGTCGAATCTTCGTTCTGTGGTTCTATCGAGACTCTAGGGTGCTGTGATCTCTAAAATAATGGGTCGTACTGAAAGGTAATTTTCTAAGGAGAAAGAGGGAATTTTCTCTGTCGAATATTTGCTATGTGGTTTCGCCTAGCCTTTAGGGTGCTGTGATCTTCAAAATGATGGGTCGTGCGGAAGCAAATCTTTTGGAAGCACGGTTGCCAGCAAATTTCAAACTCGTAGGGGTTTTTCATTGAAAAAATGGCCGAAGGGGATTTTCTGTCGAAGATTCGCTCTCGGGTTTCGCCGAGCCTTCAAGGTGCTGTGATCTCCAAAACGAAGCATCATATCGAAAAAAAGCTGTTGGAAGCCATCTGTCCCTGCAAATTTCGAACTATTGGGGTTTTTCAGGCATAAAATGGCCAGAAAAAGGAAATTTCTTTGGAGAAAAAGGGAATATTTTATGTCGAATCTTCGTTCTGTGGTTTCGCCGAGCCTCTAGTGTGGCATCCCGGAAATTCAAAGCCAAGCCTTAAGGTGTGATTAAATGTCTTTAATTAGGTGATAGAATTTTATGGCTTATGCTTTAGCCAATTTGTCTTTTAATTTAAATGAATTATGCTTGTGATTGTGGAAATTCAAATTTAATAGATTAATGCTTGGCCATATGATTTAAATTTCAATAATTAAAAATGTCCCAAGACTTTGGCCAAGATAAAATTTGAATTTAGAAATATTTATAAAAGAATTTCAAAAAAAAAAAAGGAAAAAGGGGTTGAATTTTCGAAATGGGCCTTGGGCCCATTAGCCTAAAGCTTGGTGGGCCAAGCTAGTCGGTCCATGGGAGCCCAAGGTAGGCTGTCGACCAGCCCAAGGAGGAGTGGCCGGATGGCCCAACTCCAAAGCCCATCAACCCAAAATCAATTCAAAAATAAAATGACAAGTGGCAAGACAAGTCCTCATGCATTGGTCCCTTTGAGAGGCAAGTAATCATGAGATTAAGGGGATATAAAAGGGGTTAGGAGAGAGAAATGGCCGGTTGCTTGCTTCATTTCCGTCCAAAGAGAGAGGTGTGCGAGAGAGAGAGCTTGAGCGGAAGAGAGAAACCGAGAGAGAGGAGGTGGAGCCGAGAGTTGCCGCCGCCCGTCCGCCGTACGTCCGCCTAGTTCGACCGCCGTACGCCGCCGTTCATCACTGTTTGTTCATCTTGGAGGCAAGTGGGCTCCTTAACTTCTCTTGCATGTCTGTTTTGTTGGTTGCATGTTCGGTTTTAGGTGTGATTTGGGCGAAAAACCGAGGTAAGGGTTGGATGTGTTCAAGCTATGTGACTGTTTTCGTTCGGTTTGTGGTAGTCAGTATCTTAGTCGAGCTTGCATGTGTATTTGGAGTGCGATTTTCGCTTCGGTGTCCGTATGAAAGTTGAATCTAACATCTTGTAGTATGACATACTCGAATTTCATGGAAAACGATGGTGATATGTGGGGTCAAAAGCTCTGTTATACGGAGACCTCAGATCTGCGAAATCTTCACTGACCTTTTGTTGATTTCTTGTTTGCATGTTGATTTATGTTGGAGATCTCACTTTGTTGTCTTCTTGAAAGTTGTAGGAAACACCTTAAGCTACAACATACTCAAATTTGAAGCAAAAGTAACAAGTATAACTTGGTGAATCGGTTAGATCTTGGAGATGGTTGATTCTGGTGAGGTGTACCGAGACACCCGAGACTTCATGGGTTAAAATGGTGACCATAATCTGGGTATTTGACCTAGATCCCTTCACGAAACTTGTAAAGGACATATTTTTACATAACATACTTAAATTTCAGAAGTAACGAAAGAGATTTGATGGGTGAAATCTAAGAAATGTGGAAAAGTGTGTTCTGGACGAAACGGTAGTGGTTCCAGAAGCTTCGTAGGGCTATGGAAATTAATCTAAAAATAATTTGGCTGAAAGTTCTTAATGAAAAAGGTACGAAAATGTGTTGGCTATCTCCCTGTAAAGTTTCGTAATTTTTGGAGACCGAATGGATATTTTAATTAAATTTATTCGGAAACTGTGCAGTGGGTTTAAATCCGAGAATTTTAGGATGTTTTTGGAGGAAATTGTGAAATTATAAGAAATTCAATTTGGCCACGAATTTTATAAAAAAAATTGTGGTCCTATAAATGATTATTGAATATTATGATTTTGGGAAAATCATGGATATTAAATATTTATTTATGAAATTAAATAAATATAATAAAATAAATAAATAATAAAATAATAATAAAATAATGAAATAATAAAATAAAATAGATTTTTATTTGGCCATGGATTCGATTCCATTTGTGTGGCACTTGTGTGATGAGGTCTTTGTACATGCATTGAGTTGAAATACTTATGTGATTAAGCTATGACATGTGCATGACATGTGAATTGAAATGCAAGTGTGATATGTTTGATGCCATGCCAAATTTCCATGTTAAATTGAGATAAAAGATAAATGTGGATGAGAATGAGGTTGTGGTGGAGGATGTTGTCTGGTGGCCTGGTGGCGTAATTCCAGAGATTCCCTGGGAGTTTCAGGATGCCCGGAATGTAGGGGGTCGGAAGCCCTGCCCGAAGGGAGTGACTCGCGATGCCAGGATTGGGGTGCGAGATCCTCGGCTAGAAGGGTAAAGGTCGGAAGCCTTGTCGGAGGTTTCTGCCCGAAGGGAATGCCTCGTGATGCTAGTTGAGATGCGAGATACCCGGAATGTGGGGGGCCGGAAGCCCAGTGGCCATGAGATGGCTGGAATGCTGGAATCCCTGTCGGAGGTTTCTGCCCGAAGGGATGATGATGATGGTGAATTTGATGATTTGAGAAAAGATAATGTGGGGATCAATTGATAAGTAAAAGTGGAAATTGATCTATGACGTGATATGCATGGTGATGCATGGCTAATGATGATGTGATATACATGGTGATGCATGTCTAATGATGATATGATGTGATGTGCACGGTGATGCATGGCTAATGATGATGAAATGATGATGTGATATGCATGGTGATGCATGGCTGATGATATGATGTGATATGCACGGTGATGCATGGCTAATGATGATGTGATATGCATGGTTATGCATGGTTAATGATGATGTGATGATAATGATAGATGAGATGCCATGATGATGATGTATATGCTATGATGATGCATGAATACGCTTGACATCAAAAAGGTAAGCAATGCTTGCATTGTATGATGGTATGCATGGTGCACTGAGTTGTTATTGGATTTCCCTATCTGCTAAGTGGTTGTACTCACCTCTTTTGGGGATAACATTTCAGATTAGCACTATGCCGCTACCTGCTGTTTCGCGTGGGGTATTTTATGGTCTACCGTTTGATGTTGAGGTGGAGTGTACGGAGATAGATTGTCCCTCTATGCCCGGATTGACGTTTATCCGAGTGCGATGCTTAGTTATGTATGATATCGGCCTGGCTGGGGGCCCCGTCATACAAGAGTTCCTGTCTGTGCACGTTCGACGGGATGGAGCGATGCGAGGGATGCTGCCGCCGCCACCACCTGACACACCGGGTTGGGTGTGAGACCTACGCGCGAGGAGTAGGAGCTAGATCACTTTTTGATGTAGATAGTTGATGCAGGTGATGAGAGGGCTTTGTGTTCATGTGATGTTAGGGGTCGGAGTTCCTTTTTGAGATTTTAGGTGGGACATGGCAGAGTCTTAACCTTTCTGATTTTTGTACCGACCCGAAGGAAACCCCATCTCGCTATATGTATGTATGTAAGCAAAGCGTCAACGTTATTTATAAAATCGTGTTGTTAGTTGGTGTGTATTTGTATCATGGGTTAGAAGGGAGATAGATGACGATGTGAATTTTGCTTCCGCTATGAGCCGCGCATGGGACCACTTAAAAAAAAATGCCTGTAATCTGGCAAGACTTAATTTAGCCAAGAGATAGAGATGGTAAAAGATGTAACACCGGCGCTGGTGACGACCTGCGAAGGGTTCGGGGTGTCACATCTAGGGTGCTGTGATCTCTAAAATAATGGGTCATATGGAAATAAGGCTTTTACAAGCCATGTCCCCAATCAGATTTCCAAATGTCAGTGTTTTTCAAGCAAAAAACGGTCAGAAAGGGAATTTTCTAAGGAGAAAAAGTGAATTTTCTCTATCGAATATTCGCTCTGTGGTTTCGTTAAGCCTTCAGGGTGCTGTGATCTCAACAACGATATGTCGTATGGAAAACAAAGCTTTTGGAAGGCATGTTTCCTAGGAAATTTCGAACAGTTGGGGTTTTCCAAGCATAAAATGGCCAGAAAAGGGAAATTTCTTTGGAGAAAAACGGAAGTTTTATGTTGAATCTTCGTTTTGTGGTTTCGCCGAGCCTTTAGGGGGCTATCATCTCTAAAATAATGGGTCGTACGGAAGCAAAGCTTTTGCAAGCCATGTCACCGGCTAGATTTCCAAATGTGGGTGTTTTTGAGGCAAAAAATGGTCGAAAGGGAATTTTCTACGTAGAAAAAGTGAATTTTCTCTGTCAAATATTCGCCGTGGTTTTGCCGAGCCTTCACGGTGCTGTGATCTCCAAAATGAGGTGCCGTATGGAAAACAAAGCTTTTGGAAGCCATGTTTCCAAGCAAATTTCGAACTGTTGGGGTCTTTCAGGCAGAAAAATGCCAGAAAAAGGAAATTACATTGGAGAAAAGAGGAATCTTTGTACTGTGGTTTCGCCGAGCCTCTAGGGTGCTGTGATCTCCAAAATAATGGGTCGTATGGAAACAAAGCTTTTGCGAGCCATGCCTCCCACCAGATTTCCAACTGTAGGTGTTTTTGAAGTAAAAAATGGTTTGAAAGGGAATTTTCTACGGAGAAAAGGGGAATTCTCTCTGTCGAATATTTGCTCTATGGTTTCGCCGAGCCTTCAAGTTGCTCTGATCCCCAAAATGATAGGTCCTACGGAAATAAAGCTTTTGGAAGCCCAGTTTCCCAGCAGTTTTCCAACTGTCGAGGTTTTACATGCAAAAAATGGCCAGAAAGGGGATTTTCACTTTTGAAGATTCGCTCACTGAGCCTTGAGGGTGCTGTGATCTCCGAAACGTTGTGCCTTATCAAAAACAAAGCTTTTGGAAGCCATGTTTCCTAGAAGATTTCAAATAGATGGTGTTTTTAACCTATAAAATCGCCGGAAAACAGAAATTTCTTTGGAGAAAAAGGGAATTTTTTTATGTCGGATCTACGTTCTGTGGCTTGGCCGATCCTTTAGGGTGCTATGATCCCCAAAATAATGGGTCGTACAGAAACAAAGCTTTTGCAACCCGTATCTCCCTCTAGATTTCCGACTGTCGGTGTTTTTCAGGTAAAAAATGTTCTGAAAGGTAATTTTCTAAGGAGAAAGACGGAATTTTCTCTGTCGAATATTTGCTCTGTGGTTTCGCCTAGCCTTTAGGGCGCTGTGATCTTCAAAATGATGGGCCGTGCGGAAGCAAATATTTTGGAAGCACAGTTTGCCAGCAAATTTCAAACTGTCGGGGTTTTTCATTGAAAAAATAGCCATAAGGAGATTTTCTCTGTCGAAGATTCGCTCTCTGGTTTCGCCGAGCCTTCAAGGTGCTGTGATCTCCAAAACGAAGCATCATATCGAAAAAATAAGCTGTTGGAAGCCATCTGTCCCTGCAAATTTCGAACTATTGGGGTTTTTCAGGCATAAAATGGCCAGAAAAAGGAAATTTCATTGGAGAAAAAGGGAATTTTTTTATGTCGAATCTTCGTTCTGTGGTTTCGCCGAGCCTCTAGGGTGCTGTGATCTCTAAAATAATGGGTCGTACGGAAATAAGGCTTTTACAAGCCATGTCCCCAATCGGATTTCCAACTGTCGGTGTTTTTCAGGGAAAAAATGGTCAGAAAGGGAATTTTCTAGGGAGAAAAAGTGAATTTTCTCTATGGAATATTCGCTCTGTGGTTTCGCTAAGCCTTCAGGGTGCTGTGATCTCCACAACGATATGTCGTATGGAAAACAAGCTTTTGGAAGGCATGTTTCCTACAAAGCTTCGAAATGTTGGGGTTTTCCAAGCATAAAATGGTCAGAAAAGGGAAATTTCTTTAGGGAAAAAGGGAATTTTTATGTTGAATCTTCATTCTGTGGTTTCGCCGAGCCTTTAGGGGGCTATCATCTCTAAAATAACGGGTCGTACGGAAGCAAAGCTTTTGCAAGCCATGTCGCCAGCCAGATTTCCAAGTGTGGGTGTTTTTGAGGCAAAAAATGGTCAGAAATGGAATTTTCTACGTAGAAAAAGTGAATTTTCTCTGTCAAATATTCGCTCTGTGGTTTTGCCGAGCCTTCACGGTGCTGTGATCTCCAAAATGAGGTGCCGTGTGGAAAACAAAGCTTTTGGAAGCCACGTTTCCAAGCAAATTTCGAACTGTTGGGGTCTTTCAGGCAGAAAAATGCCAGAAAAAGGAAATTACATTGGAGAAAAGGGGAATCTTTGTACTGTGGTTTCGCCGAGCCTCTAGGGTGCTGTGATCTCCAAAATAATGGGTCGTACGGAAACAAAGCTTCTGCGAGCCATGCCTCCCACCAGATGTCCAACTGTAGGTGTTTTTGAAGTAAAAAATGGTTCGAAAGGGAATTTTCTACGAAGAAAAGGGGAATTCTCTCTGTCGAATATTTGCTCTATGGTTTCGCCGAGCCTTCAAGTTGCTTTGATCCCCAAAATGATAGGTCCTACGGAAATAAAGCTTTTGGAAGCCCGGTTCCCAGCGGTTTTCCAACCGTCGAGGTTTTACATGCAAAAAATGGCCAGAAAGGGGATTTTCACTTTTGAAGATTCGCTCACCGAGCATTGAGGGTGCTGTGATCTCCAAAACGATGTGCCTTATCGAAAAAAAAGCTTTTGGAAGCCATCTTTCCCAAAAGATTTCGACTAGATGGTGTTTTTAAGCTATAAAATCGCCGGAAAATGGAAATTTCTTTGGAGAAAAAGGGAATTTTTTTATGTCCGATCTACGTTCTGTGGCTTGGCCGATCCTTTAGGGTGCTATGATCCCCAAAATAATGTGTCGTACGGAAACAAAGCTTTTGCAACCCGTATCTCCCTCTAGATTTCCGACTGTCGGTGTTTTTTCAGGTAAAAATGTTCGAAAGGTAATTTTCTAAGGAGAAAGACGGAATTTTCTCTGTCAAATATTTTTCTCGTGGTTTCGCCTAGCCTTTAGGGTGCTGTGATCTTCAAAATGATGGGCCGTGCGGAAGCAAATCTTTTGGAAGCACAGTTTGCCAGCAAATTTCAAACTGTCGGGGTTTTTCATTGAAAAAATAGCCAGAAGGGGATTTTCTCTGTCGAAGATTCGCTCTCTGGTTTCGCCGAGCCTTCAAGGTGCTGTGATCTCCAAAATGAAGCATCATATCGAAAAAAAAAGCTGTTAGAAGCCATCTGTCCCTGCAAATTTCGAACTATTAGGGTTTTTCAGGCATAAAATGGCCAGAAAAAGGAAATTTCTTTGGAGAAAAAGGGAATTTTTTATGTCGAATCTTCGTTCTGTGGTTTCGCCGAGCCTCTATGGTGCTGTGATCTCTAAAATAATGGGTCGTACAGAAATAAGGCTTTTACAAGCCATGTCCCCAATCGGATTTCCAACTGTCGGTGTTTTACAGGCGAACAATGGTCAGAAAGGGAATTATCTACGGAGAAAAAGTGAATTTTCTCTATCGAATATTCCCTCTGTGGTTTCGCTAAGCCTTCAGCGTGCTGTGATCTCCACAATGATATGTCGTATGGAAAACAAAGCTTTTGGAAGGCATGTTTCCTAGGAAATTTCGAACTGTTGGGGTTTTCCAAGCATAAAATGCCTAGAAAAGGGAAAGTTCTTTGGAGAAAAAGGGAATTTTTATGTTGAATCTTCGTTCTGTGGTTTCGCCGAACCTTTAGGGGGCTATCATCTCTAAAATAATGGGTCGTACGGAAGGAAAGCTTTTGCAAGCCATGTCGCCACCAGATTTCCAAGTGTGGGTGTTTTTGAGGCAAAAAATGGTCGAAAGGGAATTTTCTACGTAGAAAAAGTGAATTTTCTCTATCAAATATTCGCTCTGTGGTTTTGCCGAGCCTTCATGGTGCTGTGATCTCTAAAATGAGGTGCCGTATGGAAAACAAAGCTTTTGGAAGCCACGTTTCCAAGCAATTTCGAACTGTTGGGGTCTTTCAGGCAGAAAAAAGCCAGAAAAAGGAAATTACATTGGAGAAAAGGGGAATCTTTGTACTGTGGTTTCGCCGAGACTCTAGGGTGCTGTGATCTCTAAAATAATGGGTCGTACGGAAATAAGGCTTCTGCGAGCCATGCCTCCCACCAGATGTCCAACTGTAGGTGTTTTTGAAGTAAAAAATGGTTCGAAAGGGAATTTTCTACGAAGAAAAGGGGAATTCTCTCTGTCGAATATTTGCTCTATGGTTTCGCCGAGCCTTCAAGTTGCTTTGATCCCCAAAATGATAGGTCCTACGGAAATAAAGCTTTTGGAAGCCCAGTTTCCCAGCAGTTTTCCAACTGTCGAGGTTTTACATGCAAAAAATGGCCAGAAAGGGGATTTTCACTTTTGAAGATTCGCTCACTCAGCCTTGAGGGTGCTGTGATCTCCAAAACGATGTGCCTTATCGAAAAAAAAAGCTTTTGGAAGCCATCTTTCCCAAAAGATTTCGACTAGATGGTGTTTTTAAGCTATAAAATCGCCGGAAAATGGAAATTTCTTTGGAGAAAAAGGGAATTTTTTTATGTCGATCTACGTTCTGTGGCTTTGCCGATCCTTTAGGGTGCTATGATCCCCAAAATAATGTGTCGTACGGAAACAAAGCTTTTGCAACCCGTATCTCCCTCTAGATTTCCATTTTGTCGGTGTTTTTCAGGTAAAAAATGTTCGAAAGGTAATTTTCTAAGGAGAAAGACGGAATTTTCTCTGTCGAATATTTTCTCTGTGGTTTCGCCTACCCTTTAGGGTGCTGTGATCTTCAAAATGATGGGCCGTGCGGAAGCAAATCTTTTGGAAGCACGGTTGCCAAAGCAAATTTCAACTGTCGGGGTTTTTCATTGAAAAAATAGCCGAAGGGGATTTTCTCGTCGAAGATTCGCTCTGGTTTCGCCGAGCCTTCAAGGTGCTGTGATCTCCAAAATGAAGCATCATATCGAAAAAAAAGCTGTTAGAAGCCATCTGTCCCGCAAATTTCGAACTATTAGGGTTTTTCAGGCATAAAATGGCCGAAAAAGGAAATTTCTTTGGAGAAAAAGGGAATTTTTTATGTCGAATCTTCGTTCGTGGTTTCGCCGAGCCTCTAGGGTGCTGTGATCTCTAAAATAATGGGTCGTACAGAAATAAGGCTTTTACAAGCCATGTCCCCAATCGGATTTCCAACGTCGGTGTTTTACGGGCGAACAATGGTCGAAAGGGAATTATCTACGGAGAAAAAGTGAATTTTCTCTATCGAATATTCCCTCTCGTGGTTTCGCTAAGCCTTCAGCGTGCTGTGATCTCCACAACGATATGTCGTATGGAAAACAAAGCTTTTGGAAGGCATGTTTCCTAGGAAATTTCGAATCTGTTGGGGTTTTCCAAGCATAAAATGCCTAGAAAAGGGAAAGTTCTTTGGAGAAAAAGGGAATTTTTATGTTGAATCTTCGTTCTGTGGTTTCGCCGAACCTTTAGGGGCTATCATCTCTAAAATAATGGGTCGTACGGAAGGAAAGCTTTTGCAAGCCATGTCGCCAGCCAGATTTCCAAGTGTGGGTGTTTTTGAGGCAAAAAATGGTCGTAAAGGGAATTTTCTACGTAGAAAAAGTGAATTTTCTCTGTCAAATATTCGCTCGTGGTTTTGCCGAGCCTTCATGGTGCTGTGATCTCTAAAATGAGGTGCCGTATGGAAAACAAAGCTTTTGGAAGCCACGTTTCCAAGCAATTTCGAATGTTGGGGTCTTTCAGCAGAAAAAAGCCAGAAAAAGGAAATTACATTGGAGAAAAGGGGAATCTTTGTACTGTGGTTTCGCCGAGACTCTAGGGTGCTGTGATCTCTAAAATAATGGGTCGTACGGAAATAAGGCTTCTGCGAGCCATGCCTCCCACCAGATGTCCAACTGTAGGTGTTTTTGAAGTAAAAAATGGTTCGAAAGGGAATTTTCTACGAAGAAAAGGGAATTCTCTCTGTCGAATATTTGCTCTATGGTTTCGCCGAGCCTTCAAGTTGCTTTGATCCCCAAAATGATAGGTCCTACGGAAATAAAGCTTTTGGAAGCCCGTTTCCAGCGGTTTTCCAACCGTCGAGGTTTTACATGCAAAAAATGGCCGAAAGGGGATTTTCACTTTTGAAGATTCGCTCACTCAGCCTTGAGGGTGCTGTGATCTCCAAAACGATGTGCCTTATCGAAAAAAAAAGCTTTTGGAAGCCATCTTTCCCAAAAGATTTCGACTAGATGGTGTTTTTAAGCTATAAAATCGCCGGAAAATGGAAATTTCTTTGGAGAAAAAGGGAATTTTTTTATGTCAGATCTACGTTCTGTGGCTTTGCCGATCCTTTAGGGTGCTATGATCCCCAAAATAATGTGTCGTACGGAAACAAAGCTTTTGCAACCCGTATCTCCCTCTAGATTTCCGACTGTCGGTGTTTTTCAGGTAAAAAATGTTCTGAAAGGTAATTTTCTAAGGAGAAAGACGGAATTTTCTCTGTCGAATATTTTCTCTGTGGTTTCGCCTAGCCTTTAGGGTGCTGTGATCTTCAAAATGATGGGCCGTGCGGAAGCAAATCTTTTGGAAGCACAGTTTGCCAGCAAATTTCAAGCTGTCGGGGTTTTTCATTGAAAAAATAGCCGGAAGGGGATTTTTCGTCGAAGATTCGCTCTCTGGTTTCGCCGAGCCTTCAAGGTGCTGTGATCTCCAAAATGAAGCATCATATCGAAAAAAAAAGCTGTTAGAAGCCATCTGTCCCTGCAAATTTCGAACTATTAGGGTTTTTCAGGCATAAAATGGCCAGAAAAAGGAAATTTCTTTGGAGAAAAAGGGAATTTTTTATGTCGAATCTTCGTTCTGTGGTTTCGCCGAGCCTCTAGGGTGCTGTGATCTCTAAAATAATGGGTCGTACAGAAATAAGGCTTTTACAAGCCATGTCCCCAATCGGATTTCCAACGTCGGTGTTTTACGGGCGAACAATGGTCGAAAGGGAATTATCTACGGAGAAAAAGTGAATTTTCTCTATCGAATATTCCTCCGTGGTTTCGCTAAGCCTTCAGCGTGCTGTGATCTCCACAACGATATGTCGTATGGAAAACAAAGCTTTTGGAAGGCATGTTTCCTAGGAAATTTCGACTGTTGGGGTTTTCCAAGCATAAAATGCCTAGAAAAGGGAAAGTTCTTTGGAGAAAAAGGCAATTTTTATGTTGAATCTTCGTTCTGTGGTTTCGCCGAACCTTTAGGGGGCTATCATCTCTAAAATAATGGGTCGTACGGAAGGAAAGCTTTTGCAAGCCATGTCGCCAGCCAGATTTCCAAGTGTGGGTGTTTTTGAGGCAAAAAATGGTCAGAAAGGGAATTTTCTACGTAGAAAAAGTGAATTTTCTCTGTCAAATATTCGCTCTGTGGTTTTGCCGAGCCTTCATGGTGCTGTGATCTCTAAAATGAGGTGCCGTATGGAAAACAAAGCTTTTGGAAGCCACGTTTCCAAGCAATTTCGAACTGTTGGGGTCTTTCGGGCAGAAAAAAAGCCAGAAAAAGGAAATTACATTGGAGAAAAGGGGAATCTTTGTACTGTGGTTTCGCCGAGACTCTAGGGTGCTGTGATCTCTAAAATAATGGGTCGTACGGAAATAAGGCTTTTACAAGCCATGTCCCCAATCGGATTTCCAACTGTCGGTGTTTTTCAGGCAAAAAACGGTCAGAAAGGGAATTTTCTACGGAGAAAAAATGAATTTTCTCTATCGAATATTCGCTCTCGTGGTTTCGCTAAGCCTTCGGGGTGCTCTGATCTCCACAACGAAGCATCATATCGAAAAAAAAGCTGTTGGAAGCCATCTGTCCCTGCAAATTTCGAACTAATAGGTTTTTCAGGAATAAAATGGCTAGAAAAAGGAAATTTCTTTGGAGAAAAAGGGAATTTTCATGTCGAATCTTTGTTCTGTGGTTTCGTCGAGCCTCTAGGGTGCTGTGATCTCTAAAATAATGGGTCCGACGGAAATAAGGCTTTTACAAGCCATGTCCCCAATCGGATTTCCAATTGTCGGTGTTTTTCAGACAAAAAATGATCAGAAAGGGAATTTTCTACGGAGAAAAAGTGAATTTTCTCTGTCAAATATTCGCTCTGTGGTTTTGCCGAGCCTTCACGGTGCTGTGATCTCCAAAATGAGGTGCCGTATGGAAAACAAAGGTTTTGGAAGGCACGTTTCCAAGCAAATTTCGAACTGTTGGGGTCTTTCAGGCAGAAAAATGCCAGAAAAAGGAAATTACATTGGAGAAAAGGGGAATCTTTGTACTGTGGTTTCGCCGAGCCTCTAGGGTGCTGTGATCTCCAAAATAATGGGTCGTATGGAAACAAAGCTTTGGCAAGTCATGTCCCCAATCAGATTTCCAACTGTCGGTGTTTTTCGGGCAAAAAACGGTCAGCAAGGGAATTTTCTACGGAGAAAAAGTGAATTTTCTCTATCGAATATTCGCTCGTGGTTTCGCTAAGCCTTCGGGGTGCTGTGATCTCGACAACGATATGTCGTATGGAAAACAAAGCTTTTGGAAGGCATGTTTCCTAGGAAATTTCGAACTGTTGGGGTTTTCCAAGCATAAAATGGCCGAAAAGGGAAATTTCTTTGGAGAAAAAGGGAATTTTTATGTTGAATCTTCGTTCTGTGGTTTCGCCGAGCCTTTAGGGGCTATCATCTCTAAAATAATGGGTCGTACGGAAGCAAAGCTTTTGCAAGCCATGTCGCGCCAGATTTCCAAATGTGGGTGTTTTTGAGGCAAAAAAAGGTCAGAAAGGGAATTTTCTACGGAGAAAAAGTGAATTTTCTCTAACGAATATTCGCTCTGTCATTTCGCTAAGCCTTCAGGGTGCTGTGATCTCCACAACGATATGTCGTATGGAAAACAAAGCTTTTGGAAGGCATGTTTCCAAGGAAATTTCGAACTGTTGGGGTTTTCCAAGCATAAAATGGCCGGAAAAGGGAAATTTCTTTTGAGAAAAAGAGAATTTTTATGTTGAATCTTCGTTCTGTGGTTTCGCCGAGCCTTTAGGGGCTATCATCTCTAAAATAATCGGTCGTACAGAAGGAAAGCTTTTGCAAGCCATGTCGCCACCCAGATTTCCAAGTGTGGGTGTTTTTGAGGCAAAAAATGGTCAGAAAGGGAATTTTCTACGTAGAAAAAGTGAATTTTCTCTGTCAAATATTCGCTCTAAGGTTTTGCCGAGCCTTCATGGTGCTGTGATCTCCAAAATGAGGTGCCGTATGGAAAACAAAGCTTTTGGAAGCCACGTTTCCAAGAAAATTTCGAACTGTTGGGGTCTTTCAGGCAGAAAAATGCCAGAAAAAGGAAATTACATTGGAGAAGAGGGGAATCTTTGTACTGTGGTTTCGCCGAGCCTCTAGGGTGCTGTGATCTCCAAAATAATGGGTCGTATGGAAACAAAGCTTTGGCAAGTCATGTCCCCAATCGGATTTCCAACTGTCGGTGTTTTTCAGGCAAAAAACGGTCAGCAAGGGAATTTTCTACGGAGAAAAAGTGAATTTTCTCTATCGAATATTCGCTCTGTGGTTTCGCTAAGCCTTCAGGGTGCTGTGATCTCGACAACGATATGTCGTATGGAAAACAAAGCTTTTGGAAGGCATGTTTCCTAGGAAATTTCGAACTGTTGGGGTTTTCCAAGCATAAAATGGCCAGAAAAGGGAAATTTCTTTGGAGAAAAAGGGAATTTTTATGTTGAATCTTCGTTCTGTGGTTTCGCCGAGCCTTTAGGGGGCTATCATCTCTAAAATAATGGGTCGTACGGAAGCAAAGCTTTTGCAAGCCATGTCGCCGGCCAGATTTCCAAATGTGGGTGTTTTTGAGGCAAAAAAAGGTCAGAAAGGGAATTTTCTACGGAGAAAAAGTGAATTTTCTCTAACGAATATTCGCTCTGTCGTTTCGCTAAGCCTTCAGGGTGCTGTGATCTCCACAACGATATGTCGTATGGAAAACAAAGCTTTTGGAAGGCATGTTTCCTAGGAAATTTCGAACTGTTGGGGTTTTCCAAGCATAAAATGGCCAGAAAAGGGAAATTTCTTTTGAGAAAAAGGGAATTTTTATGTTGAATCTTCGTTCTGTGGTTTCGCCGAGCCTTTAGGGGGCTATCATCTCTAAAATAATCGGTCGTACAGAAGGAAAGCTTTTGCAAGCCATGTCGCCACCCAGATTTCCAAGTGTGGGTGTTTTTGAGGCAAAAAATGGTCAGAAAGGGAATTTTCTACGTAGAAAAAGTGAATTTTCTCTGTCAAATATTCACTCTAAGGTTTTGCCGAGCCTTCATGGTGCTGTGATCTCCAAAATGAGGTGCCGTATGGAAAACAAAGCTTTTGGAAGCCACGTTTCCAAGAAAATTTCGAACTGTTGGGGTCTTTCAGGCAGAAAAATGCCAGAAAAAGGAAATTACATTGGAGAAGAGGGGAATCTTTGTACTGTGGTTTCGCCGAGCCTCTAGGGTGCTGTGATCTCCAAAATAATGGGTCGTATGGAAACAAAGCTTTTGCGAGCCATGCCTCCCACCAGATGTCCAACTGTAGGTGTTTTTGAAGTAAAAAATGGTTTGAAAGGGAATTTTTGACGGAGAAAAGGGGAATTCTCTCTTTCGAATATTTGCTCTATGGTTTCGCCGAGCCTTCAAGTTGCTTTGATCCCCAAAATGATAGGTCCTACGGAAATAAAGCTTTTGGAAGCCCAGTTTCCCAGCAGTTTTCCAACTGTTGAGGTTTTACATGCAAAAAATGGCCAGAAAGGGGATTTTCACTTTTGAAGATTCGCTCACTGAGCATTGAGGGTGCTGTGATCTCCAAAACGATGTGCCTTACCGAAAACAAAGCTTTTGGAAGCCATGTTTCCTAGAAGATTTCGAATAGTTGGTGGTTTTAAGCTATAAAATCGCCGGAAAACGGAAATTTCTTTGGAGAAAAAGGGAATTTTTTTATGTCGGATCTACGTTCTGTGGCTTGGCCGATCCTTTAGGGTGCTATGATCCCCAAAATAATGGGTCCTACGGAAACAAAGCATTTGCAACCCGTATCTCCCTCTACATTTCCGACTGTCGATGTTTTTCAAGTAAAAAATGTTCTGAAAGGTAATTTTCTAAGGAGAATTAGGGAATTTTCTCTGTCGAATACTTGCTCTGTGGTTTCGCCTAGCCTTTGGGGTGCTGTGATCTTCAAAATGATGGGCCGTGCGGAAGCAAATCTTTTGCAAGCACAGTTTGCCAGCAAATTTCAAACTGACAGGGTTTCTCATTGAAAAAATAGCCAGAAGGGGATTTTCTCTGTCCAAGATTCGCTCTCTGGTTTCGCCGAGCCTTCAAGGTGCTCGATCTCCAAAAGGAAGCATCATATCGAAAAAAAAAAGCTGTTGGAAGCCATCTCGTCCCTGCAAATTTCGAATTATTGGGTTTTTAAGGCATAAAATGGCTAGAAAAGGGAAATTTCTTTGGAGAAAAAGGGAATTTTTTATGTCGAATCTTCGTTCTGTTGTTTCGCCGAGCCTCTAGGGTGCTGTGATCTCTAAAATAATGGGTCGTACGGAAATCAGTCTTTTACAAGCCATGTGCCCAATCGTATTTCCAACTGTCGGTGTTTTTCAGGCAAAAAATGGTCGAAAGGGAATTTTCTACGGAGAAAAGTGAATTTTCTCTATCGAATATTCGCTCCGTGGTTTCGCTAAGCCTTCGGGGTGCTGTGATCTCCACAACGATATGTCGTATGGAAAACAAAGCTTTTGGAAGGCATGTTTCCTAGGAGATTTCGAACTGTTGGGGTTTTCCAAGCATAAAATGGCCAGAAAAGGGAAATTTCTTTGGAGAAAAAGGGAATTTTTATGTTGAATCTTCGTTCTGTGGTTTCGCCGAGCCTTTAGGGGCTATCATCTCTAAAATAATGGGTCGTACGGAAGCAAAGCTTTTGCAAGCCATGTCGCCAGCCAGATTTCCAAATGTGGGTGTTTTTGAGGCAAAAAATGGTCAGAAAGGGAATTTTCTACGTAGAAAAAGTGAATTTTCTCTGTCAAATATTCGCTCTGTGGTTTTGCCGAGCCTTCACGGTGCTGTGATCTCCAAAATGAGGTGCCGTATGGAAAACAAAGCTTTTGGAAGCCACGTTTCCAAGCAAATTTCGAACTGTTGGGGTCTTTTAGGCAGAAAAATGCCAGAAAAAGGAAATTACATTGGAGAAAAGGGGAATCTTTGTACTGTGGTTTCGCCGAGACTCTAGGGTGCTGTGATCTCCAAAATAATGGGTATTACGGAATCAAAGCTTTTGCGAGCCATGCCTCCCACCGATGTCCAACCGTAGGTGTTTTTGAAGTAAAAAAAGGTTTGAAAGGGAATTTTCTACGGAGAAAAGGGGAATTCTGTCTGTCGAATATTGGCTCTATGGTTTCGCCGAGCCATCAAGTTGCTGTGATCCCAAAAATGATAGGTCCTACGGAAAAAACGGTTTTGGAAGCCCGGTTTCCCAGCAGTTTTCCAACTGTCGAGGTTTTACGTGCAAAAAATGGCCAGAAAGGGGATTTTCACTTTTGAAGATTCGCTCACTGAGCCTTGAGGGTGCTGTGATCTCCAAAACGATGTGCCTTATCGAAAAAAAATGCTTTTGGAAGCCATGTTTCCTAGAAGATTTCGAATAGATGGTGTTTTTAAGCTATAAAATCGCCGCAAAACGGAAATTTCTTTGGAGAAAAAGGGAATTTTTTTATGTCGGATCTACGTTCCGTGGCTTGGCCGATCCTTTAGGGTGCTATGATCCCCAAAATAATGGGTCGTACGGAAACAAAGCTTTTGCAACCCGTATCTCCCTCTAGATTTCCGACTGTCAGTGTTTTTCAGGTAAAAAATGTTCTGAAAGGTAATTTTCTAAGGAGAAAGAGGGAATTTTCTCTGTCGAATATTTGCTCTGTGGTTTCGCCTAGCCTTGAGGGTGCTGTGATCTTCAAAATGATGGGCCGTGCGGAAGCAAATCTTTTGCAAGCACGGTTGCCAGCAAATTTCAAATCGACGGGGTTTCTCATTGAAAAAATAGCCGAAAGGGATTTTTCTGTCCAAGATTCGCTCTCTGGTTTCGCCGAGCCTTCAAGGTGCTGTGATCTCCAAAACGAAGCATCATATCGAAAAAAAAAAGCTGTTGGAAGCCATCTCGTCCCTCGCCAATTTCGAACTATTGGGTTTGTCGGGCATAAAATTGCCGAAAAAAGGAAATTTCCTTCGAGAAAAGGGAATTTTTATGTCGAATCTTCGTTCTGTTGTTTCGCCGAGCCTCTAGGGTGCTGTGATCTCTAAAATAATGGGTCGTACGGAAATCAGGCTTTTACAAGCCATGTCCCCAATCGTATTTCCAACTATCGGTGTTTTTCAGGATAAAAATGGTCAGAAAGGGAATTTTCTACGGAGAAAAAGTGAATTTTCTCTATCGAATATTCGCTCTGTGGTTTCGCTAAGCCTTCAGGGTGCTGTGATCTCCACAACGATATGTCGTATGGAAAACAAAGCTTTTGGAAGGCATGTTTCCTAGGAGATTTCGAACTGTTGGGGTTTTCCAAGCATAAAATGGCCAGAAAAGGGAAATTTCTTTGGAGAAAAAGGGAATTTTTATGTCGAATCTTCGTTCTGTGGTTTCGCCGAGCCTTTAGGGGGCTATCATCTCTAAAATAATGGGTCGTACGGAAGCAAAGCTTTTGCAAGCCATGTCGCCAGCCAGATTCCCAAATGTGGGTGTTTTTGAGGCAAAAAAAATGGTCAGAAAGGGAATTTTCTACGTAGAAAAAGTGAATTTTCTCTGTCAAATATTCGCTCTGTGGTTTTGCCGAGCCTTCACGGTGCTGTGATCTCCAAAATGAGGTGCCGTATGGAAAACAAAGCTTTTGGAAGCCACGTTTCCAAGCAAATTTCGAACTGTTGGGGTCTTTCAGGCAGAGAAATGCCAGAAAAATGAAATTACATTGGAGAAAAGGGGAATCTTTGTACTGTGGTTTCGCCGAGCCTCTAGGGTGCTGTGATCTCCAAAATAATGGGTATTACGGAATCAAAGCTTTTGCGAGCCATGCCCCCCACCAGATGTCCAACTGTAGGTGTTTTTGAAGTAAAAAAAGGTTTGAAAGGGAATTTTCTACGGAGAAAAGGGGAATTCTGTCTGTCGAATATTGGCTCTATGGTTTCGCCGAGCCATCAAGTTGCTGTGATCCTCAAAATGATAGGTCCTATGGAAATAAAGCTTTTGGAAGCCCGGAGTTCCCGTAGTTTTCCAACCGTCGAGGTTTTACATGCAAAAAATGGTCATAAAGGGAATTTTCTACGGAGAAAAAGTGAATTTTCTCTATCGAATATTCGCTCTGTGGTTTCGCTAAGCCTTCAGGGTGCTGTGATCTCCACAACGATATGTCGTATGGAAAACAAAGCTTTTGGAAGGCATGTTTCCTAGGAGATTTCGAACTGTTGGGGTTTTCCAAGCATAAAATGGCCAGAAAAAGGGAATTTTTTATGTCGAATCTTCGTTCTGTTGTTTTGCCGAGCCTCTAGGGTGCTGTGATCTCTAAAATAATGGGTCGTACGGAAATAAGTCTTTTACAAGCCATGTCCCCAATCGGATTTCCAACTGTCGGTGTTTTTCAAGCAAAAAATGGTCAGAAAGGGAATTTTCTACGGAGAAAAAGTGAATTTTCTCTGTCAAATATTCGCTCTGTGGTTTTGCCGAGCCTTCCCGGTGCTGTGATCTCCAAAATGAGGTGCCGTATGGAAAACAAAGCTTTTGGAAGCCACGTTTCCAAGCAAATTTCGAACTGTTGGGGTCTTTCAGGAAGAAAAATGCCAGAAAAAGGAAATTACATTGGAGAAAAGGGGAATCTTTGTACTGTGGTTTCGCCGAGCCTCTAGGGTGCTGTGATCTCCAAAATCATGGGTCGTACGGAAGCAAAGCTTTGGCGAGCCATGCCTCCCACCATATGTCCAACTGTAGGTGTTTTTGAAGTAAAAAATGGTTTGAAAGGGAATTTTCTACGGAGAAAAGGGGAATTCTCTCTGTCGAATATTTGCTCTATGGTTTCGCCGAGCCTTCAAGTTGCTGTGATCCTCAAAATGATAGGTCCTATGGAAATAAAGCTTTTGGAAGCCCAGTTCCCGTAGTTTTCCAACCGTCGAGGTTTTACATGCAAAAAATGGCCAGAAAGGGGATTTTCCCTTTTGAAGATTCGCTCACCGAGCCTTGAGGGTGCTGTGATCTCCAAAACGATGTGCCTTATCGAAAACAAAGCTTTTGGAAGCCATGTTTCCTAGAAGATTTCGAATAGATGGTGTTTTTAAGCTATAAAATCGCCGGAAAACGGAAATTTCTTTGGAGAAAAAGGGAATTTTTTTATGTCGGATCTACGTTCTGTGGCTTGGCCGATCCTTTAGGGTGCTATGATCCCAAAAATAATGGGTCGTACGGAAACAAAGCATTTGCAACCCGTATCTCCCTCTACATTTCCGACTGTCGGTGTTTCTCAGGTAAAAAATGTTCTGAAACGTAATTTTCTAAGGAGACAGAGGGAATTTTCTCTGTCCAATATTTGCTCTGTGGTTTCGCCTAGCCTTTAGGGTGCTGTGATCTTCAAAATGATGGGCCGTGCGGAAGCAAATCTTTTGCAAGCACAGTTTGCCAGCAATTTCAAACTGACGGGGTTTCTCATTGAAAAAATAGCCAGAAGGGGATTTTCTCTGTCCAAGATTCGCTCTCTGGTTTCGCCGAGCCTTCAAGGTGCTGTGATCTCCAAAACGAAGCATCATATCGAAAAAAAAGCTGTTGGAAGCCATCTGTCCCTGCAAATTTCGAACTATTGGGTTTGTCAGGCATAAAATGGCCAGAAAAAGGAAATTTCTTTGGAGAAAAAGGGAATTTTTTATGTCGAATCTTCGTTCTGTTGTTTCGCCGAGCCTCTAGGGTGCTGTGATCTCTAAAATAATGGGTCGTATAGAAATAAGGCTTTTACAAGCCATGTCCCCAATCGGATTTCCAACTGTCGGTGTTTTTCAAGCAAAAAATGGTCAGAAAGGGAATTTTCTACGGAGAAAAAGTGAATTTTCTCTATCGAATATTCGCTCTGTGGTTTCGCTAAGCCTTCAGGGTGCTGTGATCTCCACAACGATATGTCGTATGGAAAACAAAGCTTTTGGAAGGCATGTTTCCTAGGAAATTTCGAACTGTTGGGGTTTTCCAAGCATAAAATGGCCAGAAAAGGGAAATTTCTTTGGAGGAAAAGGGAATTTTTATGTTGAATCTTCGTTCTGTGGTTTCGCCAAGCCTTTAGGGGGCTATCATCTCTAAAATAATGGTTCGTACGGTAGCAAAGCTTTTGCAAGCCATGTCGCAAACCAGATTTCCAAATGTGGGTGTTTTTGAGGCAAACAATGGTCAGAAAGGGAATTTTCTACGTAGAAAAAGTGAATTTTCTCTGTCAAATATTCGCTCTGTGGTTTTGCCGAGCCTTCACGGTGCTGTGATCTCCAAAATGAGGTGCCGTATGGAAAACAAAGCTTTTGGAAGCCACGTTTCCAAGCAAATTTCGAACTGTTGGGGTCTTTCAGGCAGAAAAATGCCAGAAAAAGGAAATTACATTGGAGAAAAGGGGAATCTTTGTACTGTAGTTTCGCCGAGCCTCTAGGGTGTTGTGATCTCCAAAATCATGGGTCGTACGGAAGCAAGGCTTTTGCGAGCCATGCCTCCCACCATATGTCCAACTGTAGGTGTTTTTGAAGTAAAAAATGGTTTGAAAGGGAATTTTCTACGGAGAAAAGGGGAATTCTCTCTGTCGAATATTTGCTCTATGGTTTCGCCGAGCCTTCAAGTTGCTTTGATCCCCAAAATGATAGGTCCTACGGAAATAAAGCTTTTGGAAGCCCAGTTTCCCAGCAGTTTTCCAACTTTCGAGGTTTTACATGCAAAAAATGGCCAGAAAGGGGATTTTCACTTTTGAAGATTCGCTCACTGAGCCTTGAGGGTGCTGTGATCTCCAAAACGATGTGCCTTATCGAAAACAAAGCTTTTGGAAGCCATGTTTCCTAGAAGATTTCGAATAGATGGTATTTTTAAGCTATAAAATCGCCGGAAAACGGAAATTTCTTTGTAGAAAAAGGGAATTTTTTTATGTCGGATCTACGTTCTGTGGCTTGGCCGATTCTTTAGGGTGCTATGATCCCCAAAATAATAGGTAGTACGGAAACAAAGCATTTGCAACCCGTATCTCCCTCTAGATTTCCGACTGTCGGTGTTTCTCAGGTAAAAAATGTTCTGAAAGGTAATTTTCTAAGGAGAAAGAGGGAATTTTCTCTGTCCAATATTTGCTCTGTGGTTTCGCCAAGCCTTTAGGGTGCTGTGATCTTCAAAATGAAGGGCCGTGCGGAAGCAAATCTTTTGCAAGCACGGTTGCCAGCAAATTTCAACCGACGGGGTTTCTCATTGAAAAAATAGCCGTAAGGGGACTTTCTCTGTCCAAGATTCGCTCTGGTTTCGCCGAGCCTTCAAGGTGCTATGATCTCTAAAATGAAGCATCATATCGAAAAAAAGCTGTTGGAAGCCATCTGTCCCGCAAATTTCGAACTATTGGGTTTGTCGGGCATAAAATGGCCAGAAAAAAGGAAATTTCTTTGGAGAAAAAGGGAATTTTTTATGTCGAATCTTCGTTCTGTTGTTTCGCTGAGCCTCTAGGGTGCTGTGATGTCTAAAATAATGGGTCGTACGGAAATCAGCCTTTTACAAGCCATGTCCCCAATCGTCATTCCAACTGTCGGTGTTTTTCAGGCAAAAAATGGTCAGAAAGGGAATTTTCTACGGAGAAAAAGTGAATTTTCTCTATCGAATATTCGCTCTGTGGTTTCGCTAAGCCTTCAGGGTGCTGTGATCTCCACAACGATATGTCGTATGGAAAACAAAGCTTTTGGAAGGCGTGTTTCCTATGAGATTTCGAACTGTTGGGGTTTTCCAAGCATAAAATGGCCAGAAAAGGGAAATTTCTTTGGAGAAAAAGGGAATTTTTATGTTGAATCTTCGTTTTGTGGTTTCGCCGAGCCTTTAGGGGCTATCATCTCTAAAATAATGGGTCGTACGGAAGCAAACCTTTTGCAAGCCATGTCGCCAGCCAGATTTCCAAATGTGGGTGTTTTTGAGGCAAAAAATGGTCAGAAATGGAATTTTCTACGTAGAAAAAGTGAATTTTCTCTGTCAAATATTCGCTCTGTGGTTTTGCTGAGCCTTTACGGTGCTGTGATCTCCAAAATGAGGTGCCGTATGGAAAACAAAGCTTTTGGAAGCCACGTTTCCAAGCAAATTTCGAACTGTTGGGGTCTTTCAGGCAGAAAAATGCCAGAAAAAGGAAATTACATTGGAGAAAAGCGGAATCTTTGTACTGTGGTTTCGCCGAGCCTCTAGGGTGCTCTGATCTCCAAAATAATGGGTATTACGGAAACAAAGCTTTTGCGAGCCATGCCTCCCACCAGATGTCCAACTGTAGGTGTTTTTGAAGTAAAAAAAGGTTTGAAAGGGAATTTTCTACGGAGAAAAGGGGAATTCTCTCTATCGAATATTGGCTCTATGGTTTCGCCGAGCCATCAAGTTGCTGTGATCTCAAAAATGATAGGTCCTACGGAAATAACGGTTTTGGAAGACCAGTTTCTCAGCAGTTTTCCAACTGTCGAGGTTTTACATGCAAAAAATGGCCAGAAAGGGGATTTTCACTTTTCAAGATTCGCTCACTAAGCCTTGAGGGTGCTCTGATCTCCAAAACAATGTGCCTTATCGAAAACAAAGCTTTTGGAAGCCATGTTTCCTAGAAGATTTCGAATAGATGGTGTTTTTAAGCTATAAAATCGCCGGAAAACGGAAATTTCTTTGGAGAAAAAGGAAATTTTTTTATTTTGGATCTACGTTCTGTGGCTTGGCCGATCCTTTAGCGTGCTATGATCCCCAAAATAATGGGTCGTACGGAAACAAAGCATTTGCAACCCGTATCTCCCTCTACATTTCCAACTGTCGGTGTTTTTCAGGTAAAAAATGTTCTGAAAGGTAATTTTCTAAGGAGAAAGAGGGAATTTTCTCTGTCGAATATTTGCTCTGTGGTTTCGCCTAGCCTTTAGGGTGCTGTGATCTTCAAAATGAAGGGCCGTGCGGAAGCAAATCTTTTGCAAGCACAGTTTGCCAGCAAATTTCAAACTGACGGGGTTTCTCATTGAAAAAATAGCCAGAAGGGGACTTTCTCTGTCCAAGATTCGCTCTCTGGTTTCGCCGAGCCTTCAAGGTGCTATGATCTCTAAAATGAAGCATCATATCGAAAAAAAAGCTGTTGGAAGCCATCTGTCCCTGCAAATTTCGAACTATTGGGTTTGTCAGGCATAAAATGGCCAGAAAAAGGAAATTTCTTTGGAGAAAAAGGGAATTTTTTATGTCGAATCTTCGTTCTGTTGTTTCGCTGAGCCTCTAGGGTGCTGTGATGTCTAAAATAATGGGTCGTACGGAAATCAGCCTTTTACAAGCCATGTCCCCAATCGTCATTCCAACGTCGGTGTTTTTCAGGCAAAAAATGGTCGAAAGGAATTTTCTACGGAGAAAAAGTGAATTTTCTCTATCGAATATTCGCTCGTGGTTTCGCTAAGCCTTCGGGGGTGCTGTGATCTCCACAACGATATGTCGTATGGAAAACAAAGCTTTTGGAAGGCGTGTTTCCTATGAGATTTCGAACTGTTGGGGTTTTCCAAGCATAAAATGGCCGGAAAAGGGAAATTTCTTTGGAGAAAAAGGGAATTTTTATGTTGAATCTTCGTTTTGTGGTTTCGCCGAGCCTTTAGGGGCTATCATCTCTAAAATAATGGGTCGTACGGAAGCAAACCTTTTGCAAGCCATGTCGCCAGATTTCCAAATGTGGGTGTTTTTGAGGCAAAAAATGGTCAGAAATGGAATTTTCTACGTAGAAAAAGTGAATTTTCTCTGTCAAATATTCGCTCTGTGGTTTTGCTGAGCCTTTACGGTGCTGTGATCTCCAAAATGAGGTGCCGTATGGAAAACAAAGCTTTTGGAAGCCACGTTTCCAAGCAAATTTCGAACTGTTGGGGTCTTTCAGGCAGAAAAATGCCAGAAAAAGGAAATTACATTGGAGAAAAGCGGAATCTTTGTACTGTGGTTTCGCCGAGCCTCTAGGGTGCTCTGATCTCCAAAATAATGGGTATTACGGAAACAAAGCTTTTGCGAGCCATGCCTCCCACCAGATGTCCAACGTAGGTGTTTTTGAAGTAAAAAAAAAGGTTTGAAAGGGAATTTTCTACGGAGAAAAGGGGAATTCTCTCTATCGAATATTGGCTCTATGGTTTCGCCGAGCCATCAAGTTGCTGTGATCTCAAAAATGATAGGTCCTACGGAAATAACGGTTTTGGAAGACCAGCTTTCTCAGAGTTTTCAACCGTCGAGGTTTTACATGCAAAAAATGGCCGAAAGGGGATTTTCACTTTTCAAGATTCGCTCACTAAGCCTTGAGGGTGCTCGATCTCCAAAACAATGTGCCTTATCGAAAACAAAGCTTTTGGAAGCCATGTTTCCTAGAAGATTTCGAATAGATGGTGTTTTTAAGCTATAAAATCGCCGGAAAACGGAAATTTCTTTGGAGAAAAAGGAAATTTTTTTATTTTGGATCTACGTTCTGTGGCTTGGCCGATCCTTTAGCGTGCTATGATCCCCAAAATAATGGGTCGTACGGAAACAAAGCATTTGCAACCCGTATCTCCCTCTACATTTCCAACTGTCGGTGTTTTTCAGGTAAAAAATGTTCTGAAAGGTAATTTTCTAAGGAGAAAGAGGGAATTTTCTCTGTCGAATATTTGCTCTGTGGTTTCGCCTAGCCTTTAGGGTGCTGTGATCTTCAAAATGATGGGCCGTGCGGAAGCAAATCTTTTGCAAGCACAGTTTGCCAGCAAATTTCAAACTGACGGGGTTTCTCATTGAAAAAATAGCCAGAAGGGGATTTTCTCTATCCAAGATTCGCTCTCTGGTTTCGCCGAGCGTTCAAGGTGCTGTGATCTCCAAAACGAAGCATCATATCGAAAAAAAAGCTGTTGGAAGCCATCTGTCCCTGCAAATTTCGAACTATTGGGTTTGTCAGGCATAAAATGGCCAGAAAAATGAAATTTGTTTGGAGAAAAAGGGAATTTTTTATGTCGAATCTTCATTCTGTTGTTTCGCCGAGCCTCTAGGGTGCTGTGATCTCTAAAATAATGGGTCGTACGGAAATAAGGCTTTTACAAGCCATGTCCCCAATCGGATTTCCAACTGTCGGTGTTTTTCAAGCAAAAAATGGTCAGAAAGGGAATTTTCTACGGAGAAAAAGTGAATTTTCTCTATCGAATATTCGCTCTGTGGTTTCGCTAAGCCTTCAGGGTGCTGTGATCTCCACAACGATATGTCGTATGGAAAACAAAGCTTTTGGAAGGCATGTTTCCTAGGAAATTTCGAACTATTGGGGTTTTCCAAGCATAAAATGGCCAGAAAAGGGAAATTTCTTTGGAGAAAAAGGGAATTTTTATGTTGAATCTTCGGTCTGTGGTTTCGCCGAGCCTTTAGGGGGCTATCATCTCTAAAATAATGGGTTGTACGGTAGCAAAGCTTTTGCAAGCCATGTTGCCAGCCAGATTTCCAAATGTGGGTGTTTTTGAGGCAAATAATGGTCAGAAAGGGAATTTTCTACGTAGAAAAAGTGAATTTTCTCTGTCAAATATTCGCTCTGTGGTTTTGCTGAGCCTTCACGGTGCTGTGATCTCCGAAATGAGGTGCCCTATGGAAAACAAAGCTTTTGGAAGCCACGTTTCCAAGCAAATTTCGAACTGTTGGGGTCTTTCAGGCAGAAAAATGCCAGAAAAAGGAAATTACATTGGAGAAAAGGGGAATCTTTGTACTGTGGTTTCGCCGAGCCTCTAGGGTGCTGTGATCTCTAAAATAATGGGCCGTACGGAAATAAGGCTTTTACAAGCCATGTCCCCAATCGGATTTCCAACTGTCGGTGTTTTTCAGGCAAAAAATGGTGAGAAAGGGAATTTTCTACGGAGAAAAAGTGAATTTTCTCTATCGAATATTTGCTCTATGGTTTCGCTAAGCCTTCAGGGTGCTGTGATCTCCACAACGATATGTCGTATGGAAAACAAAGCTTTTGGAAGGCATGTTTCCTAGTAAATTTCGAACTTGTTGGGGTTTTCCAAGCATAAAATGGCCAGAAAAGGGAAATTTCTTTGGAGAAAAAGGGAATTTTTATGTTGAATCTTCGTTCTGTGGTTTCGCCGAGCCTTTAGGGGGCTATCATCTCTAAAATAATGGGTCGTACGGAAGCAAAGCTTTTGCAAGCCATGTCACAGCCAGATTTCCAAATGTTGGTGTTTTTGAGGCAAAAAATGGTCGGAAGGGAATTTTTTTCGTAGAAAAAGTGAATTTTCTCTGTCAAATATTCACTCTGTGGTTTTGCCAAGCCTTCACGGTGCTGTGATCTCCAAAATGAGGTGCCATATGGGAAACAAAGCTTTTGGAAGCCATGTTTTCTAGGAAATTTCGAACTGTTGGGGTTTTCCATGCATAAAATGGCCAGAAAAGGGAAATTTCTTTGGAGAAAAAGGGAACTTTTTCTGTCGAATCTTCGTTCTATAGTTTCGCCAACCCTTGAGGGTGCTGTGATCTCTAAAATAATGGGTCGTACGGAAACAAAGCTTTTGCAAGCCATGTCACCAACCAGATTTCCAATTGTCTGTGTTTTTCAGGTAAAAAATGTTCTGAAAGGGATTTTTCTACGGAGAAAGAGGGAATTTTCTCTATCAAATGTTTGCTCTATGGTTTTGCCGAGCCCTTAGTGTGACGTGATCTCTAAAATGATGCGTCGTATGGAAAGCAAAGCTTTTGGAAGCCATGTTTCCTAGCAGATTTCGAACTGTTGGCGTTTTCCAGGCATAAAATGGCCAAAAAAGGGAAATTTCTTTGGAGAAAAAGGGAATTGTTTATGTCGAATCTTCATTATGTGGTTCTATCGAGACGCTAGGGTGCTGTGATCTCTAAAATAATGGTACGTACTGAAAGGTAACTTTCTAAGGAGAAAGAGGGAATTTTCTTTGTCGAATATTTGCTCTATGGTTTCGCGTAGCCTTTAGGGTGCTGTGATCTTCAAAATGATGGGCCGTGCGGAAGAAAATCTTTTGGAAGCGCAGTTTGCCAGCAAATTTCAAACTGTCGGGGTTTTTCATTGAAAAAATGGCCAGGAGTGGATTTTTTCTGTCGAAGATTTGCTCTCTGGTTTTGCCGAGCCTTCTAGGTGCTGTGATCTCCAAAACGAAGCATCATATCGAAAACAAAGCTGTTGGAAGCCATCTTTCCCTGCAAATTTCAAACTATTGGGGTTGTTCAGGCATAAAATGGCCAGAAAAAGGAAATTTCTTGGGAGAAAAAGGGAATTTTTTATCTCAAATCATCGTTCTGTGGTTTCGCCGAGCCTGTAGGGTGCTGTGATCTTGAAAATAATGGGTTGTACGGAAATAAGGCTTTTACAATCCATGTCCCCAATCGGATTTCCAACTGTCGGTGTTTTTCAGGCAAAAAATGGTTAGAAAGGGAATTTTCTACGTAGAAAAGAGGAATTTTTTTTTTGTCAAATATTCGCTCTGTGGTTTCGCTGAGCCTTAGGGTGCTGTGATCTCCAAAATGATGCGTCGTATGTAAAAGAAATCTTTTGGAAGCCATGTTTCCCAACAAATTTCGTATTGTTGGGGTTTCCCAGGCATAAAATGGCTACAAAAGGGAAATTTCCTTGAAGAAAAAGGGAATTGTTTATGTCGAATCTTCATTCCGTGGTTTCGCCATCCCTCTAAGGTGCTGTGATCTCTAAAATAATGGGTCGTACAGAAACAAAGCTTTTGCAAGCCATGTCCCAACCAGATTTCAAACTGTCGGTGTTTTTCAGGCAAAACATGTGAGAAAGGGAATTTTCTACGGAGAAAAAGTGAATTTTCTATGTCGAATATTCGCTCTGTGGTTTCGCTAAGCCTTCAGGGTCCTGTGACCTCCAAAACGATATGTCGCATGGAAAACAAAGCTTTTGGAAGGCATGTTTCCCAGCAAATTTCGAACTGTTGGGGTTTTCGAAGCATAAAATGACCTCAAAAGGGAAATATCTTTGGAGAAAAGGGGAATTTTTTATGTTGGATCTTCGTTCTATGGTTTCGCCGAGCCTTTAGGGTGCTATCATCTCTAAAATAATGGGTCGTACGGAAACAAAGGTTTTGCAAGCCATGTGCCCAGCCAGATTTCCAAATGTGGGTGTTTTTCAGGCAAAAAATGGTCAGAAAGGGAATTTTCTACGTAGAAAAAGTGAACTTTCTCTATCAAATATTCGGTCTGTGGCTTTGCCGAGCCTTCAGGGTGTTGTGATCTCCAAAATGAGGTGCCGTATGGAAAAAAAAAGCTTTTGGAAGCCATGTTTCCAAGCAAATTTCGAACTGTTCGGGTTTTTCAGGTAGAAAAATGCCAGAAATGGGGAATTACTTTGGAGTAAAAGGGAATTTTTTAGGTCGAATCTTTGTACTGTGGTTTCGCCGACCCTCTAGGGTGCTGTGATCTCCAAAATAATGGGTCGTACGGAAACAAAGCTTTTGCAAGCCATGCCTCCCACCAGATTTCCAACCGTAGGTGTTTTTCAAGTAAAAAATGATTTGAAAAGGAATTTTCTACCGAGAAAAAGGGAATTCTCTCTGTCGAATATTTGCTCTATGGTTTCGCCGAGCCTTCAGGTTGCTGTGATCCCCAAAATGATAGGTCATACGGAAACAAAGCTTTTGGAAGCCCAGTTTCCCAACAGTTTTCCAACTGTCGAGGTTTTACATGCAAAAAGTGGCCCGAAAGGGGATTTTCACTTTCAAAGATTCGCTGAATGAGCCTTGAGGGTGCTGTGATCTCCAAAACGGTGCGCCTTATCGAAAACAAAGCTTTTGGAAGCCATGTTTCCTAGAAGATTCCGAATAGGTGGTGTTTTTAAGGTATAAAATGGCCGAAAAACGGAAATTTCTTGGAGAAAAAGGGAATTTTTTTATGTCGGATCTACGTTCTATGGCTTGGCCGATCCTTTAGGGTTCTATGATCTCCAAAAGAATGGGTCGTACGGAAACAAAGCTTTTGCAACCCATATCTCCCTCTAGATTTCCAACTGTCGGTGTTTTTCAGGTAAAAAATGTTCTGAAAGGTAATTTTCTAAGGAAAAAGAGGGAATTTTCTCTGTCGAATATTTGCTTTGTGTTTTCGCGTAGCCTTTAGGGTGCTGTGATCTCCAAAATGATGGGCCGTGCGGAAGCAAATCTTTTGGAAGCACAGTTTGCCAGCGAATTTCAAACTGTCGGGGCTTTTCATTGAAAAAATGGCCAGAAGGGGATTTTCTCTGTCGAAGATTTGCTCTCTGGTTTCGTCGAGCCTTCAAGGTGCTGTGATCTCCAAAACGAAGCATCATATCAAAAAAAAAAGCTGTTGGAAGCCATCTTTCCCTGCTAATTTCTAACTATTGGGGTTTTCAGGCATAAATTGGCCAGAAAGGGGATTTTCTCTGTCGAAGATTCACTCTCTGGTTTCGCCGAGCCTTCAAGGTGGTGTGATCTCCAAAACGAAGCATCATATCGAAAACAAAGCTTTTGGAAGCCATGTTTGTGGCATCCCAAATTTAATGACAAGCCATAAGGTGCGTTGAAGTTCCTAATTAGGTGATAGAATTTCTTTTGGCTTATGGCTTAGCCAATTTGTCTTTTAATTTGATGATTTGTGTATTTAAATTTATAGATTAATAATTGGCCACGAGATTTATAAATTTAAATCTTAATAAACAAGGTGTCCCAAGACTTTGGCCAAGATGAAATTTGAATTTAGAAATATTTATAGAAGGAATTTCATAAAAAAAAAAAAAGGGGGAAAAGAGGGTTATTTTTGGAATGGGCCTTGGACCCATTAGCCTAAAGCTTGGTGGGCCAAGCTAGTCGGCCCATTAGAGCCCAAGAGGAGGATTCGCCCAGCCCAAGGGGAGTGGCCGGATGGGCCTAAGCCCAAGCCCAAATCCAATTCAAAAATAAAAATGACAAGTGGCAAGGGGCAAGAGCATGCATTGGTGGGATTATAGGCAATCTCATGATTGCTAATCATGGGATTAGGGGAGTATAAAAGGGATGAGAAGAGAGAGAGTGGCCGGTTTTCTTCATTCGGCCGAGAGAGCGGGTGAGAGAGAGAGAGAAATCACGAGAGAGAGGGAGAGACCGAGAGGGAAGGAGGCGGAGCCGAGGGGTGCCGCCGTTCGTTCGCCGTCCGATCGCCGTGACCCGTCGCTGTTCATCGTCGTTTGCTCATCTTAGAGGCAAGTGGAGTCCGTAACTTCTCTTGCATGTTTGTTTTGGTGGTTGCATGTTCGATTTTAGGTGTGATTTGTGCGAAAAACCGAGGTAAGGAATGGTTGTTTTTAAGCCGTGTGACTGTTCTCGTTCGGGTTGTGGAAGTCAGTAGATTGTTCGAGTTTGCATGTGTGTTTGGATTCCGATTTTGGCTTCGGTGTCTTCATGAAAGTTGAAGCTAACGTCTTTTACTATGACATACTAAAAATTCGTAGAAACCGATGGAGATTTGAGGGGTCAAAAGTTCTATTGTACGGAGACTTTAGATCTGCAAAATTTTCACTGACCTCTTGTTGATTTCTTGATTGCATGTTGATTTCTGTTGGAGATCCCACTTTGTTGTCTTCTTGAAAGTTGTAGGTAACACCTTATAATACAACATACTCAAAGTTGAAGCAAAAATAACAAGTATAGCTTGGTGAATCGGTTAGATCTTGGAAAAGATGGTTCTGGTGAAGTATTTCGAGACACTCAAGACTTCATGGACTTAAATGGTGACCATAATTTTGTTATTTGACCTAGATCTCTTCATGAAACTTGTAAAGGACACCTTGGTACATAACATACTCAAATTTCAGAGGAAACGAAAGAGAATAGATGGGTGAAATCTAAAAATTTCGGAGATGTGTGTTCTGGATGACGCAGTCGTGGTTCCAGAAGCTTCGTAGGGTTGTAGAAATTAATCCACTTCATTTGTGTGGCACTTGTGTGATGAGGTCTTTGTACATGTATTAAGTTGAAATGCATATGTGATAAACTTTGGCATGTGTATGACATGTGAATTGAAATGCAAGTGTGATTTGTTTGATGCCATGCCAATTGCCATGTTAAATTGAGATAAAAGGATAAATGTGGATGAGAAAGAGGTTGTGGTGGAGGATGTTGGCCGGTGGCCTGGTGGCGTAATTCCAGAGATTCCCTGGGAGATTCAGGATGCCTGGAATGTGGGGGGCCGGAAGTCCGGTTGTATCTTGGATACATGCCTGGAGGTTCCTCGTGACACCATGATTGGGGTGCGGGATGCCTGGCTAGAAGGGTAAAGGCCGAAAGCCCTATCGGAGGTTTCTGCCCAAAGGGAATGCCTCGTGATGCTAGTTGAGATGCGAGATGCCCGGAATGTGGGGGGCCGGAAGCCCGGTGGCCATGGGATGGCTGAGTTTGCCGGGAACCCTGTCGGAGGTTTATACCCGAAGGGTTGATGATGAGATTGATGATTTGAGAAGTGGGTGATGTGGTGATCAAAATTGAAAGATAAAGATGATAATTAACTCATGACATGATGATGCATGAAGATGATGACATGTGATGTGATATGATGATCACCTAAGATAATATCTGCATGGTGATGCATGATGATGATGGCATGTGATGTGATATGATGATCACCTATGATAATATATGCATGGTGATGCATGATGACGATGGCATGTGATGTCATATGATGATCACTTATGATAATATATGCATGATGATGCATGAGGACGATAGCATGTGATGTGATATGATGATCACCTATGATAATATATGCATGATGATGCATGAGGACGATGGCATGTGATGTGATATGATGATCACCTATGATAATATATGCGTGATGATGCATGATGATGATGTGCGATGTGACATGATGATCATCCATGGTATGATATGGATGATGAAATGCATGATGATGATAATGATATATGATATGCCATGATGATGATGATATATATGATGTGATGATGCATGATACGCATGATTACAAGGTAAGTGATGCTTGCAACGTGTGATGATATGCATGATGCATTGGGATGTTATTGGATTTCCCTATCTGCTGAGTGGTTGTACTCACCCCTTTTGGGGATAACATTTCAGATTAGCAAGTATGCCGCTACCTGCCATCACGTGTGGTACATTTTACGGGATACCATCCGGTGCAGAGGTCGAGTGTGTTGAGATAGACTGTCCCTCTGTTCCCGAACTGACTTTTATCCGAGTACGTTGTCTAGTGATGTATGACGTGGGCCTGGCTGGGGGTCCTATCATTCAGGAGTTCATTTCTGTGCACTTTCGTCGAGATGGAGCTATGCGAGGGATGTTGCCGCCGCCACTACCTGATGCACCGGGTTGGGTGTGAGACCCACGCGCGATGAGTAGGAGCTGAATCTTTTTGATGTAGATAATCGACACTTTTGATGGGGGGTTGTGCGCTTGATGTAGAGGGTTGATAGTTTCTTTTTGAGATTTTAGGCACGACATGGCAGAGTCCTCGCTTTTCTTGTTTTGTATCGACCCAAGAAAGGAGGAGTCCCATCCTAAAAGAATATGTAAATAAAGTGTCGATGTTCGTTTATAAAATCCTGATGTTTAACTGGTGTGTATTGGTATCATGGTTAGTAAGGGGAGAGATGGAGATGTTTAATTTGCTTCCGCTATGAGTCGCGCTAGGACCGCTTTTTTAAAATAAAAAAAATGCCGGTGGTTAACGGCACTTGTTTTAAGTACAAAATAGAAAAGGTAATAAAGTGTAACATCGGTGCTCGTGACGACCTGCGAAGGGTTCGGGGTGTCACAGCCGCCCTTTTTGGTATCAGAGCAAATGGTTATAGGTGGAGTGATAAGGAGCCTCATTTGGAAGTGAGGAAACATGATGACAATGCACACCATAGGATCTAAAACGAAATAATTGAATAACGGGTGATGAGAATTCACTCGTAGATCCCCAGTAGTTTATTTTGGATTGCCTTTAGGTGCTAGTAACATGTATATGTTACTTATGTAGTGATAGTAATTGCTTTGAGTGGAGGTAGTGAGTCTCAGATTATTCCTGAGGCAATGCTTGGAAATTGCAGGAAAGTTATGGTGCGAGCTCGAAGTGCTCATCCATCGAGGGCTGAAGCCTCTGCTGCAAGGGCTGAACTGTGACACCCCGAACCCTTCGCAGGTCGTCACCAGCGCCGGTGTTACATCTTTTACCATCTCTATCTCTTGGCTAAATTAAGCCTTGCCAGATTACAGGCATTTTTTCTTTTTTCTTTTTTTTAAGCGGTCCCATGCGCGACTCATAGCGGAAGCAAAATTCACATCGTCATCTATCTCCCTTCTAACCCATGATACAAATACACACCAGCTACACATCAGGATTTTATAAATAACGTTGACGCTTTGCTTACATACATACATATAGCGAGATGGGATTTCCTTCGGGTCGGTACAAAAACCAGAAAGGTTAAGACTCTGCCATGTCCCACCTAAAACCTAAAAAAGAAACTCCGACCCCTAACATCACATGAACACAAAACCCTCCCATCACCAGCATCAACTATCTACATCAAAAAGTGATCTAGCTCCTACTCCTCGCGCAGAGGTCTCACACCCAACCCGGTGCGTCAGGTGGTGGCGGCGGCAGCATCCCTCGCATAGCACCATCTCGACGGACGTGAACAGAAATGAACTCTTGTATGACAGGGCCCCCAGCCAGGCCGATATCATACATAACTAAGCATCGCACTCGGATAAACGTCAATCCGGGCACAGAGGGACAATCTATCTCCGTACACTCCACCTCAACATCAGATGGTAGACCGTAAAATACCCCACGCGAAACAGCAGGTAGCGGCATAGTGCTAATCTGAAATGTTATCCCCAAAAGGGGTGAGTACAACCACTCGGCGAGATAGGAAATCCAATAACAACTCAGTGCACCATGCATACCATCATACAATGCAGGCATTGCTTACCATTTTGATGTCAAGCGTATTCATGCATCATCATAGCATATATGTCATCATCATGGCATCTCATATATCATTATCATCACATCATCATTAACCATGCATCACCATGCATATCACATCATCATTAGCCATGCATCACCGTGCATATCACATCATATCATCATTAACCATGCATCACCATGCATATCACATCATATCATCATTAGCCATGCATCACCATGCATATCACATCATCATTAGCCATGCATCACCGTGCATATCACATCATATCATCATTAACCATGCATCACCATGCATATCACATCATATCATCATTAACCATGCATCACCATGCATATCACATCATATCATCATTAGCCATGCATCACCATGCATATCACATCATCATTAGCCATGCATCACCATGCATATCACATCATATCATCATTAACCATGCATCACCATGCATATCACATCATATCATCATTAACCATGCATCACCATGCATATCACATCATCATTAGCCATGCATCACCATGCATATCACATCATAGATCAATTTCCACTTTTATTTATCAATTGATCCCCACATTATCTTTTCTCAAATCATCAAATTCACCATCATCACCATCCCTTCGGGCAGAAACCTCCGACGGGGATCCCGAGTATCCCAGCCATCTCATGGCCCCTTGGGCTTCCGGCCCCCACATTCCGGGCATCTCGCATCTCAACTAGCATCACGAGGCATTCCCTTCGGGCAGAAACCTCCGACAGGACTTCCGACCTTTACCCTTCTAACCGGGGATCTCGCACCCTAATCCTGGCATCGAGAGTCACTCCCTTCGGGCAGAAACCTCCGACAGGGCTTCCGGCCCCCCACATTCCGGGCATCCTGAAACTCCCAGGGCATCTCTGGAATTATGCCACTCGGCCACCAGATATCATCCTCCGCCACAACCTCTTACTCACATACCATTTTCCACTTTTTATCATCCTTTTCATCTTGTTATTTCATGACATATGATTTACATACATGCATCACAATTCATGATCATTCATACATCAATGCCATATAACAATACATCATAATTCATGATCATACATGCATCAATGTCATATAGCAATGCATCATAATTCATGATCATTCATACATCATTGCCATATAACAATACATCATAATTCATGATCATACATGCATCAATGTCATATAGCAATGCATCATAATTCCATAGGACTCATGGCAATAAAATAATCCACCTTTTATTTTATTATTATTTGATTATTTTATTATTATGTTATTATATTATTATATTATTATATTATTATATTTATTTATTTTCATAAATAAATATTATATTTAATATTTATGATTTTCCAAAAATCATAATCTTCAATCAATCATTAAACAAACAATTAGAATCAAATTTCACATAAAATCCATGGCTAATTTGCATTTTACATAATTTCCCAAATTTCCACAAAATACACACAACATTCGGATCATGGCCAGATTGCACAGTTTTCGAATTTATTCAATTAAAATACACATATGACCTCCGAAAATTTCCAAATTTTACAGGATGATAGCCAACACACTTTCGTGCATTTTTCATGAAGAACTCTAAGCAAAATTCATTATAGATTAATTTATATAACTCCACGAAGCTTCTGCAACCTCTACCGTTTCGTCCAGAACGTACATCACCGAAAAACTTAGGTTTGACCCATCAAATCTCTTTCGTTTCTCCTGAAATTCGAGTGTGTTATATATCAATGTGTCCTTTACAGGTTTCATGAAGAGATCTAGCTTAAATAACCAAATTATGATCCTCTTTTAAGTCCTTGAAGTCTCGGGTGTCTCGGTTCACTTCAACAGAACCATCCGTCTCAAAGATCTATCTGGTTAACTAGGCTATACTCATTTTTTTCTCCTCCAATTTGAGTATGTTATATTTTAGGATGTTTTCTACAACATTCATGAAGACAACAAAGTGAGATCTCCAACAGAAATCAACATGAAACCAAGAAATCAACAAAAGGTCAGTAGGAAATTCGCAGATCTAAAGCCTCCGTGAAATAGAAGTTTTGACCCCTCATATCACCATAGTTTTCCATGAAATTCGAGTATGTCATACCTCAGGATGTTAGCTTCAACTTTTGTGAAGACACCGAAGCCAAAATCACACTCCAAATACACATGCAAGCTCGAATAAGATACTGTCTACCACCAACCGAACGGAAACAGCCACATAACACGAACACATTCAACCCTTACTTCGGTATTTCGCCCAAATCACCCCTAAAACCGAACATGCAACCATCAAAAAAACATGCAAGAGAAATTAAGGACCCCCACTTGCCTCCAAAATGAACGAACAGCAAGCACAAGGCGGCGTAGGACGGTCGGACAAGGCGCGGCGGCGAGACACGGCGGCGGCAACTCTCGGCTCCACCTCTCTCTCTCGGTCTCTCCCTTTCTCGAACACACTCTCTCTCTCTCTCACCTTTCTCGGCCAAAATGAGCTAGAGGAACCGGCCACTCTCTCTCCTAATCCCCTTTTTATATCCCATCATTTGTAATGATTAACTCACCTCAACCATGGCCAATGCATGAGGACTTGTCTTGCCACTTGTAATTTTTGTTTTTAAATTTGAATTTCAATGGGCTTGGGCTTAGGCCCAACCGGCCACTCCTTCTTGGGCTGGTCGAACTCCCTCTTGGGCCCAATGGGCCGACTAGCTTGGCCCACCAAGCTCTAGGCTAATGGGTCCAAGGCCCATTTCGAAAATAACCCTATTTTCTCTTTTTTTTTTTTTTTTTTGAATTCCTTTTTATAAATATTTCTAAATTCAAATTTCATCTTGGCCAAAGTCTTGGGATATTTTTAATTATCGAAATTTAAATCATATGGCCAAGCATTTAAATTTAAATTTCCACAACACAAGCAAAATTCATCAAATTAAAAGACAAATTGGCTAAAGCATAAGCCATAAAATTCTATCACCTAATTAAAGACATTTAACACACCTTAAGGCTCGGCTTTGAATTTCCGGGATGCCACAATTCTCCCCTCCTTAGAGAATTTCAGCCTCGAAATTCAAGCACTACTCACGCCTTCTTGAAATAAATAAGGATACTTTTTCCTCATCTGATCCTCACTTTCCCATGTGGCTTCCTCCACATCATGATGTCGCCATAACACCTTAACCAATGGGATCTTTTTGGTCCTAAGAATTTGCTCCTTTTGATCTAATATCTGCACAGGCTCTTCAATATACCTCACTTTCTCATCCATTTTGATGGCTTCATGATCGAGTATATGACCAAAATCTGGCTGGTACTTCCTCAACATCGATACATGAAACACATCGTGCAGATTTCCTAACTTAGGAGGTAACGCTAAACGATAAGCCACGTCTCCTATTTTCTCAAGTATCTCGAAAGGTCCGACAAATCTAGGGCTTAACTTACCCTTCTTTCCAAATCGAGATATTCCTTTCATTGGAGATACCTTAAGGAATACATGGTCTCCTAAACCAAATTCCAAAGGCCTCTTACGTCTATCTGCGTAACCTTTCTGTCTACTCTGAGCTGTTCTAAGCCTTTCCCTGATAATATCAACAGCCTCAGCGGTAACTTGTACCATTTCAGGTCCTGTCAATTTCCTTTCACCTACTTCACTCCAACAGACAGGAGTCCTACATCTCCTTCCATATAATGCTTCATAAGGTGACATACTTATACTCTTCTGAAAGCTATTATTATAGGCGAACTCTACCAGATGCAATCTCTCATCCCAATTTCCTTTGAAATCGATTGCACAAGCCCTTAACATATCCTCTAATATCTGGATTACTCTTTCCGATTGACCATCTGTCTGGGGATGAAAAGCTGTACTAAACTGAAGCTTAGATCCTAATGCAACTTGAAGACTTTTCCAAAAATTCGAAGTGAACCTCGAATCTCGATATGAGGTAATGGTTACTGGAACACCATGTAAGCATACCACTTGACTTACATACATGTCCGCATACTTATCCATTGGGTAGTCCATACGAATCGCTAAGAAATGTGCCGACTTAGTCAATCGATCCACTATAACCCAAATTGAATCGTGACTACTTGATGTCCTTGGCAATCCTTGCACAAAGTCCATCGTTATATGTTCCCATTTCCATTCAGGAATGTCTAATGGTCTCAAAAGTCCTACGGGTTTTCGATGCTCTGCTTTTACTTGCTGACATGTCAAACATTGAGAAACGTACTTAGCCGTATCTGCCTTCATACCATTCCACCAAAATTGCTGATGCAAATTTCTGTACATCTTTGTACTTCCTGGGTGGATACTATAATTACTCTTATGTGCCTCCGACGGAATTTCCTTCCTCAATTCCTCATTGTCGGGAACACAAAGTCGTCCTTGACATCTTACTATTCCATCATCAGAGATCTGAAATTCCGATCTTTTCCCTAAAGATACAGCATCTTTCACTTTCAAAATCTCTGGGTCTGATTCTTGCAGAATTTTAATTTTCTGGATAATCTACGGCTTAATCCTTAATGCACTAAGCACACCGGTAAGACAATCCACTTCCAATTTAAATTCAGAATTTGCTCTGATTCTAACAATTTCCATTCTCGCCATCCTCAAACTAGCTATTTCTACGGCCGACTTTCGACTAAGAGCATCTTTGCTCTATTCGCTTTTCGGATGATATCTTATCTCAAAGTCATAATCCTTTAACAACTCCATCCACCTCCTTTGTCTCATGTTCAACTCCTTTTGTGAGAACAGATACTTCAAACTCTTATGATCCGTATAGATCTCAAACTTTTCCCCATACAAATAGTGTCTCCATATCTTCAAGGCAAACACTATAGCTGCTAGCTCTAAATCATGCGTCGGGTAATTTAGCTCATGAGGTTTCAATTGTCTGGATGCATAGGCTACAACCTTGCCATGCTGCATCAAAACACATCCTAATCCTTTGTGAGATGCATCACTATACACTGTGAAACCATCAGGTCCAGTAGGTATAGTCAGAATTGGAGCTGAAGTCAATTTCCTTTTGAGCTCTTGGAAACTCCTTTCACATTCTCCATTCCACTCAAATTTCACACTCTTTCGGGTCAATTTAGTTAAAGGTCCCGCTAGCCTTGAAAATCCTTCAATGAATCTCCTATAATAGCCAGCCAATCCTAAGAAACTTCGTATCTCAGTAGGTGTCGTCGGTCTCGGCCAATTCACTACCATTTCAACTTTTGCCGGGTCTACTGCAATTCCTTTTCCTGACACCACATGTCCTAAAAATACTATCCGATCCAACCAGAATTCACACTTACTGAACTTAGCATACAACTTATGCTCTCTCAGAGTCTGCAAAACTACTCTCAAATGCTGCTCATGCTCTTTAGGCCCTTTTGAATATACCAGTATATCATCAATAAAGACAATCACAAACTAGTCTAAATAAGGCTGAAATATTCGATTCATCAAATCCATAAATGCAGCCGGGGCGTTAGTCAATCCAAATGGCATAACAAGGAACTCATAATGTCCATAACGAATCCTGAATGCGGTCTTAGGAATGTCCTCCTTCTTAATTCTTAACTGATGGTATCCCGATCTCAAATCAATCTTAGAAAAGACCGAACTTACTTGGAGTTGATCAAACAAGTCATCAATTCTAGGCAAAGGATACTTATTCTTAATAGTCACTTGATTAAACTGCCTATAGTCAATACACAAGCGCATTGACCCATCCTTCTTTTTCACAAACAAGACCGGTGCACCCCAAGGTGAAGCACTTGGTCTAATGAATCCCTTATCAAGCAATTCTTGCAATTGTACTTTCAACTCCTTCAATTCAACTAAAGCCATCCTATACGGGGCTTTTGATATTGGTCCTATTCCAGGCATTAATTCAATTTCAAATTCAATCTCCCGCTCTGGCGGCAATCCAGGCAATTCCTCAGGAAATACATCTTGAAATTCGTTAACTACACGAACTTCCTCGAGATTAGGCTCCTCCCTGGCATAATCTCTAAATATGGCTAGGTACCCTTGACATCCTTCATTAAGTAACTTACATGCTTCTACTGCCGAAATAAGAGCTACAGGAAAATGGGTTTGACCTCCTAGAAATTCACAACTAGACTGATCAGGTAAAACAAATTGCACCACTCTTCTATAACAATCCATTCTCGCCCGATACTTACGAAGCCAATCTATTCCTATAATAACATCAAAATCATACATAGCCATTACAACCAAGTCTATTTCCATATCCTTTCCTCCCATTGAGATCTTACAACTTTCACACACCAGCGTAGACAATACCATATCATTTAAAGGCGTGGAAACACAAAGAGGCGTCTCAAGAGGCATAACTTCTATCCTATTCAAACATCTATATCTCTCAGACACAAACGAATGCGTTGCACCCGTGTCAAACAATGCATATGCCTTTTCGCCATTAATAAGAATCGTACCTGAGATAACATTTTTGGAAGCTTCCGCTTCCTCCTGGGTGATCGCATACACCCTTCCTTGTGCAGGTGGTCTCTGAGGATTTCCTTGCGGATTTGACCTAACAACACTCTGATATCCCTGTCGCACTGAGCCAACACTCACTTGCGACCTCTCTCGCGGGCAATTCCTCCTAAGATGTCCCACTTGTCCACAGCCAAAACATTTCTGCTGTCCAGGCTGATAGGGTGCTTTCCCTATGTTCGAGACCACTCCTTGTTCCTCCAAAATTTCCAAAATTTCCTTCTTCTTCACACCTTTGAGTCGACCTTGACCAGAATAAGGCCTCTTTCCCTTTTTCACATCACTAAAATTAAACGGTTTCTTAAATTCCGACCTTTCCCTCAACAACTCCTACTCCACTAACTGCGCCCTTTCATAAATCTCATTATAATCTCTTATGTTCAAAGGCACCAACTGCTTTCTAATGTCAGTCCTCAGCCCTTTCAGGAATCTCTTAGCCTTCTCCTCCCGATCCTCAATCAATCTAGGAGCATATCTAGACAATTCAGAAAATCTAGCCTCATACTGATCTACAGTCAACCCCTTTTGTTCTAGCTGAACAAATTCAGTAATCTTCCTATCCTTAGCACAGTCAGAGAAATGCTTCCTATTAAAAGCTCTAACAAACTCTTCCCAGCTAACATCAGTACCTGGTGGAAAGATTATATCCTTCGAAGCTCTCCACCAAAACTTCGCATTTCCCTCCAATTGGTACTCTGCTAAGACTATTTTCTCAGCATTAGTGCAGTCCAACAGCCGGAAAATTCTTTCCATTCCATCAATCCATTGCTCTGCCTCCTCAGGACTTCCCATTCCATTAAACTTAAGTGGCTTCAGCTTTAAAAACTGCTCCACTAGTCCTTGAGTACGGCGTTCTGCTCCGGGCTGTTGCTGCGCCTGCCTCTCCATCAGATTTCCAATATTGGCTAATGCCTGCAGGATATCTTCCATTCGGGGTTCAGCCCTTGCAGCAGAGGCTTCAGCCCTCGATGGATGAGCACTTCCAGCTCGCACCATAACTCTCCTGCAATTTCCAAGCATTGCCTCAGGAATAATCTGAGACTCACTGCCTCCACTCAAAGCAATTACTACTATCATATAAGTAACATCATGTTACTGGAAATTCAAGACAGACTACTAGGGATCTACGAGTGAATTCTCATCACCCGTTATTCAATTATTTCGTTTTAGACCCTATGGTGTGTATTGTCATCATGTTCCTCAATTCCAAATGAGGCTCCTTATCACTCCACCTACAACCATTCGCTCTGATACCAAAAAGGGCGGCTGTGACACCCAGAACCCTTCGCAGGTCATCACCAGTGCCGGTGTTACATCTTTTACCATCTCTATCTCTTGGCTAAATTAAGCCTTGCCAGATTACAGGCATTTTTTTTTTAAGCGGTCCCATGCGCGACTCATAGCGGAAGCAAAATTCACATCGTCATCTATCTCCCTTCTAACCCATGATACAAATACACACCAGCTACACATCAGGATTTTATAAATAACGTTGACGCTTTGCTTACATACATACATATAGCGAGATGGGGTTTCCTTCAGGTAGGTACAAAAACCAGAAAGGTTAAGACTCTGCCATGTCCCACCTAAAATCTCAAAAAGGAACTCCGACCCCTAACATCACATGAACACAAAACCCTCCCATCACTAGCATCAACTATCTACATCAAAAAGTGATCTAGCTCCTACTCCTCGCGCGATGAGATCTCACACCCAACCCGGTGCGTCGGAGTGGTGGCGGCGGCATCCCTCGCATAGCACCATCTCGACGGACGTGAACAGAAATGAACTCTTGTATGACAGGGTCCCCAGCCAGGCCGATATCATACATAACTAAGCATCGCACTCGGATAAACGTCAATCTGGGCACAGAGGGACAATCTATCTCTGTACACTCCACCTCAACATCAGACGGTAGACCGTAAAATACCCCACGCGAAACAGCAGGTAGCGGCATAGTGCTAATCTGAAATGTTATCCCCAAAAACGGGTGAGTACAGCCACTCAGCAGATAGGGAAATCCAATAACAACTCAGTGCACCATGCAGACCATCATACAATGCAGGCATTGCTTACCATTTTGATGTCAAGCGTATTCATGCATCATCATAGCATATATGTCACCATCATGGCATCTCATATATCATTATTATCACATCATCATTAACCATGCATCACCATGCATATCACATCATCATTAGCCATGCATCACTGTGCATATCACATCATATCATCATTAGCCATGCATCACCATGCATATCACATCATATCATCATTAGCCATGCATCACCATGCATATCACATCATCATTAGCCATGCATCACCATGCATATCACATCATATCATCATTAACCATGCATCACCATGCATATCACATCATATCATCATTAACCATGCATCACCATGCATATCACATCATATCATCATTAACCATGCACCACCATGCATATCACATCATATCATCATTAGCCATGCATCACCATGCATATCACATCATATCATCATTAACCATGCATCACCATGCATATCACATCATCATTAGCCATGCATCACCATGCATATCACATCATCATTAGCCATGCATCACCATGCATATCACATCATCATTAGCCATGCATCACCATGCATATCACATCATAGATCAATTTCCACTTTTATTTATCAATTGATCCCCACATTATCTTTTCTCAAATCATCAAATTCACCATCATCACCATCCCTTCGGGCAGAAACCTCCGACAGGGATCCCAGTATCCCAGCCATCTCATGGCCACTGGGCTTCCGGCCCCCCACATTCCGAGCATCTCGCATCTCAACTAGCATCACGAGGCATTCCCTTCGGCGAAACCTCCGACGGGGCTTCCGGCCTTTACCCTTCTAACCAGGGATCTCGCACCCTAATCCTGGCATCGCGAGTCACTCCCTTCGGGCAGAAACCTCCGACAGGGCTTCCGGCCCCCCACATTCCGGGCATCCTGAAACTCCCAGGGAATCTCTGGAATTATGCCACTCGGCCACAAGATATCATCCTCCGCCACAACCTCTTACTCACATACCATTTTCCACTTTTTATCATCCTTTTCATCTTGTTATTTCATGGCATATGATTTACATACATGCATCACAATTCATGATCATTCATACATCAATGCCATATAACAATACATCATAATTCATGATCATACATGCATCAATGTCATATAGCAATGCATCATAATTCATGATCATACATGCATCAATGTCATATAGCAATGCATCATAATTCCATAGGACTCATGGCAATAAAATAATCCACCTTTTATCTTATTATTATTTTATTATTTTATTATTATGTTATTATATTATTATATTTATTTATTTTCATAAATAAATATTATATTTAATATTTATGATTTTCCAAAAATCATAATCTTCAATCAATCATTAAACAAACAATTAGAATCAAATTCACATAAAATCCATGGCTAATTTGCATTTTACATAATTTCCCAAATTTCCACAAAATACACACAACATTCGGATCATGGCCAGATTGCACAGTTTTCGATTTAATTCAATTAAAATACCCATATGACCTCCGAAAATTTCCAAATTTTACAGGATGATAGCCAACACACTTTCGTGCATTTTTCATGCAGAACTCTAAGCCAAATTCTTTATAGATTAATTTATATAACTCCACGAAACTTCTGGAACCTCTACCGTTTCGTCCAGAACGTACATCACCGAAAAACTTAGGTTTGACCCATCAAATCTCTTTCTTTTCTCCTGAACTTCGAGTCTGTTATATATCAATGTGTCCTTTACAAGTTTCATGAAGAGATCTAGCTTAAATAACCAAAGTATGATCCTCTTTTAAGTCCTTGAAGTCTCGGGTGTCTCGGTTCACTTCAACAGAACCATCCGTCTCAAAGATCTAGCTGGTTAACTAGGCTATACTCATTGTTTTCTCCTCCAATTTGAGTATGTTATATTTTAGGATGTTTTCTACAACATTCATGAAGACAACAAAGTGAGATATCCAACAGAAATCAACATGAAACCAAGAAATCAACAAAAGGTCAGTAGGAAATTCGCAGATCTAAAGCCTCCTTGAAATAGAAGTTTTGACCCCTCATATCACCATCGTTTTCCATGAAATTCGAGTATGTCATACCTCAAGATGTTAGATTCAACTTTCGTGAAGACACCGAAGCCAAAATCACACTCCAAATACACATGCAAGCTCGAATAAGATACTGTCTACCACCAACCGAACGGAAACAGCCACATAACACGAACACATTCAACCCTTACTTCGGTATTTCGCCCAAATCACCCCTAAAACCGAACATGCAACCATCAAAACAACATGCAAGAGAATATAAGGACCCCCACTTGCCTCCCAAATGAACGAACAGCAAGCACAAGGCGGCGTAGGACGGTCGGACAAGGCGCGGCGGCGGACACGGCGGCAACTCTCGGCTCCACCTCCTCTCTCTCGGTCTCTCCCCTTTCTCGAACACACTCTCTCTCTCTCTCACCTTTCTCGGCCAAAATGAGCTAGAGGAACCGGCCACTCTCTCTCCTAATCCCTTTTTATATCCCATCATTTGTAATGATTAACTCACCTCAACCATGGCCAATGCATGAGGACTTGTCTTGCCACTTGTAATTTTTGTTTTTAAATTTGAATTTCAATGGGCTTGGGCTTAGGCCCAACCGGCCACTCCTTCTTGGGCTGGTCGAACTCCCCTCTTGGGCCCAATGGGCCGACTAGCTTGGCCCACAAGCTCTAGGCTAATGGGTCCAAGGCCCATTTCGAAAATAACCCTATTTTCTCTTCTTCTTTTTTTTTTTGAATTCCTTTTTATAAATATTTCTAAATTCAAATTTCATCTTGGCCAAAGTCTTGGGATATTTTTAATTATCGAAATTTAAATCATATGGCCAAGCATTTAAATTTAAATTTCCACAACACAAGCAAAATTCATCAAATTAAAAGACAAATTGGCTAAAGCATAAGCCATAAAATTCTATCACCTAATTAAAGACATTTAATACACCTGAAGGCTCGGCTTTGAATTTCCGGGATGCCACAATTCTCCCCTCCTTAGATAATTTCGTCCTCGAAATTCAAGCACTACTCGCTCCTTCTTGAAATAAATAAGGATACTTTTTCCTCATCTGATCCTCACTTTCCCATGTGGCTTCCTCCACATCATGATGTCGCCATAACACCTTAACCAATGGGATCTTTTTGGTCCTAAGAATTTGCTCCTTTTGATCTAATATCTGCACAGGCTCTTCAATATACCTCACTTTCTCATCCATTTTGATGGCTTCATGATCGAGTATATGACCAAAATCTGGCTGGTACTTCCTCAACATCGATATCATCATTAACCATGCATCACCATGCATATCACATCATCATTAGCCATGCATCACCATGCATATCACATCATATCATCATTAACCATGCATCACCATGCATATCACATCATCATTAGCCATGCATCACCATGCATATCACATCATCATTAGCCATGCATCACCATGCATATCACATCATAGATCAATTTCCACTTTTATTTATCAATTGATCCCCACATTATCTTTTCTCAAATCATCAAATTCACCATCATCACCATCCCTTCGGGCAGAAACCTCCGACAGGGATCCCAGTATCCCAGCCATCTCATGGCCCTTTGGGCTTCCGGCCCCCCACATTCCGGGTATCTCGCATCTCAACTAGCATCATGAGGCATTCCCTTGGCGAGAAACCTCCGACGGGGCTTCCGGCCTTTACCCTTCTAGCAGGGATCTCGCACCCTAATCCGGCATCGCGAGTCACTCCCCGGCGGAAACCTCCGACAGGCTTCGGCCCCACACATTCCGGGCATCCTGAAACTCCCAGGGAATCTCTGGAATTATGCCACTCGGCCACCAGATATCATCCTCCGCCACAACCTCTTACTCACATACCATTTTCCACTTTTTATCATCCTTTTCATCTTGTTATTTCATGGCATATGATTTACATACATGCATCACAATTCATGATCATTCATACATCAATGCCATATAACAATACATCATAATTCATGATCATACATGCATCAATGTCATATAGCAATGCATCATAATTCATGATCATTCATACATCATTGCCATATAACAATACATCATAATTCATGATCATACATGCATCAACGTCATATAGCAATGCATCATAATTCCATAGGACTCATGGCAATAAAATAATCCACCTTTTATTTTCTTATTATTTTATCATTTTATTATTATGTTATTATATTATTATATTATTATATTATTATATTTATTTATTTTCATAAATAAATATTATATTTAATATTTATGATTTTCAAAAATCATAATCTTCAATCAATCATTAAACAAACAATTAGAATCAAATTTCACATAAAATCCATGGCTAATTTGCATTTTACATAATTTCCCAAATTTCCACAAAATACACACAACATTCGGATCATGGCCAGATTGCACAGTTTTCGATTTAATTCAATTAAAATACTCATATGACCTCCGAAAATTTCCACATTTTACAGGATGATAGCCAACACACTTTCGTGCATTTTTCATGAAGAACTCTAAGCCAAATTCTTTATAGATTAATTTATATAACTCCACGAAGCGTCTGGAACCTCTACCGTTTCGTCCAGAACGTACATCACCGAAAAACTTAGGTTTGACCCATCAAATCTCTTTAGTTTCTCCTGAAATTAGCGTATGTTATATATCAATGTGTCCCTTACAAGTTTCATGAAGAGATCTAGCTTAAATAACCAAAGTATGATCCTCTTTTAAGTCCTTGAAGTCTCGGGTGTCTCGGTTCACTTCAACAGAACCATCCGTCTCAAAGATCTAGCTGGTTAACTAGGCTATACTCATTTTTTTCTCCTAAAATTTGAGTATGTTATAGTTTAGGATGTTTTCTACAACATTCATGCAGACAACAAAGTGATATCTCCAACAGAAATCAACATGAAACCAAGAAATCAACAAAAGGTCAGTAGGAAATTCGCAGATCTTAAGCCTCCGTAAAATAGAAGTTTTGACCCCTCTTATCACCATCGTTTTCCATGAAATTCGAGTATGTCATACCTCAAGAAGTTAGCTTCAACTTTCGTGAAGAAACCGAAGCCAAAATCATACTCCAAATACACATGCAAGCTCGAATAAGATACTGTCTACCACCAACCGAACGGCAACAGCCACATAACACGAACACATTCAACCCTTACTTCGGTATTTCGCCCAAATCACCCCTAAAACCGAACATGCAACCATCAAAACAACATGCAAGAGAAGTTAAGGACCCCACTTGCCTCCAAAATGAACGAACAGCAAGCACAAGGCGGCGTAGGACGGTCGGACAAGGCGCGACGGCGAGACACGGCGGCGGCAACTCTCGGCTCCACCTCCTCTCTCTCGGTCTCTCCCCTTTCGCGAACACTCTCTCTCTCTCTCTCTCACCTTTCTCGGCCAAAATGAGCTAGAGGAACCGGCCACTCTCTCTCCTAATCCCCTTTTTATATCCCATCATTTGTAATGATTAACTCACCTCAACCATGGCCAATGCATGAGGACTTGTCTTGCCACTTGTAATTTTTGTTTTTAAATTTGAATGTCAATGGGCTTGGGCTTAGGCCCAACCGGGCACTCCTTCTTGGGCTAATCGAACTCCCCTCTTGGGCCCAATCGGCCGACTAGCTTGGCCCACCAAGCTCTAGGCTAATGGGTCCAAGGCCCATTCGAAAATAACCCTATTTTCTCTTTTTTTTGAATTCCTTTTTATAAATATTTCTAAATTCAAATTTCATCTTGGCCAAAGTCTTGGGATATTTTTAATTATCGAAATTTAAATCATATGGCCAAGCATTTAAATTTAAATTTCCACAACACAAGCAAAATTCATCAAATTAAAAGACAAATTGGCTAAAGCATAAGCCATAAAATTCTATCACCTAATTAAAGACATTTAACACATCTTAAGCCTCGGCTTTGAATTTCCGGGATGCCACATGAACCCCGTATGGATGATATCCTGCAAGCATTAGCCAATATTGGAAATCTGATGGAGAGGCGAAGCAACATGCCCTGTTAACGCCGTACTCAAGGACTAGTGGAGCAGTTTTTAAAGCTGAAGCCACTTAAGTTTAATGGAATGGGAAGTCTGAGGAGGCGAGCTATAGATTGATGGGATGGAAAGAATTTTCCGGCTGTTGGACTGCAGCTTCCAAGGGCAATAGATCAATCCGTGCCATCATTTCGGACATCCCAGCACGATGAAAGCCTGCTAAAACAAGAACACGAAGACTCCACAGAGAAAATTCCCTGTTTTTCCGTTGAAAATTCCATTTCCGGCTATTTTTTTTCTGAAAAAACACGAGTGTTGGAAATCTGAAGAGTTACGTGGCTTCCAAAGGCATTAGATCAATCCGTGCCATCATTTCGGACATCCCAGCACCCTGAAAGCCTGCTAAAACAAGAACACGAAGACTCCACAGAGAAAATTCCTCGTTTTTCCGTTGAAAATTCCATTTCCGGTCATTTTTTGCCTGAAAAAACACGAGTGTTGGAAATCTGAAGAGATACATGGCTTCCAAAGGCATTAGATCAATCCGTGCCATCATTTCGGACATCCCAGCACGATGAAAGCCTGCTAAAACAAGAACACGAAGACTCCACAGAGAAAATTCCCCGTTTTTCCGTTGAAAATTCCATTTCCGGCCATTTTTTGGCTGAAAAAACACGAGTGTTGGAAATCTGAAGAGTTACGTGGCTTCCAAAGGCATTAGATCAATCCGTGCCATCATTTCGGACATCCCAGCACGATGAAAGCCTGCTAAAACAAGAACACGAAGACTCCACAGAGAAAATTCCTCGTTTTTCCGTTGAAAATTCCATTTCCGGTCATTTTTTGCCTGAAAAAACACGAGTGTTGGAAATCTGAAGAGATACATGGCTTCCAAAGGCATTAGATCAATCCGTGCCATCATTTCGGACATCCCAGCACGATGAAAGCCTGCTAAAACAAGAACACGAAGACTCCACAGAGAAAATTCCTCGTTTTTCCGTTGAAAATTCCATTTCCGGCCATTTTTGGCTGCCTGCTAAAAAAAACACGAGTGTTGGAAATCTGAAGAGATACATGGCTTCCAAAGGCATTAGATCAATCCGTGCCATCATTTCGGACATCCCAGCACGATGAAAGCCTGCTAAAACAAGAACACGAAGACTCCACAGAGAAAATTCCCCGTTTTTCCGTTGAAAATTCCATTTCCGGCCATTTTTTGGCTGAAAAAACACGAGTGTTGGAAATCTGAAGAGATACATGGCTTCCAAAGGCATTAGATCAATCCGTGCCATCATTTCGGACATCCCAGCACCCTGAAAGCCTGCTAAAACAAGAACACGAAGACTCCACAGAGAAAATTCCTCGTTTTTCCGTTGAAAATTCCATTTCCGGCCATTTTTTGGCTGAAAAAACACGAGTGTTGGAAATCTGAAGAGATACATGGCTTCCAAGGGCAATAGATCAATCCGTGCCATCATTTCGGACATCCCAGCACCGTGAAAGCCTGCTAAAACAAGAACACGAAGACTCCACAGAGAAAATTCCTCGTTTTTCCGTTGAAAATTCCATTTCCGGCCATTTTTTGGCTGAAAAAACACGAGTGTTGGAAATCTGAAGAGTTACGTGGCTTCCAAAGGCATTAGATCAATCCGTGCCATCATTTCGGACATCCCAGCACCCTGAAAGCCTGCTAAAACAAGAACACGAAGACTCCACAGAGAAAATTCCCCGTTTTTCCGTTGAAAATTCCATTTCCGGTCATTTTTTGCCTGAAAAAACACGAGTGTTGGAAATCTGAAGAGATACATGGCTTCCAAAGGCATTAGATCAATCCGTGCCATCATTTCGGACATCCCAGCACGATGAAAGCCTGCTAAAACAAGAACACGAAGACTCCACAGAGAAAATTCCTCGTTTTTCCGTTGAAAATTCCATTTCCGGCCATTTTTTGGCTGAAAAAACACGAGTGTTGGAAATCTGAAGAGATACATGGCTTCCAAAGGCATTAGATCAATCCGTGCCATCATTTCGGACATCCCAGCACCCGAAAGCCTGCTAAAACAAGAACACGAAGACTCCACAGAGAAAATTCCCGTTTTTCCGTTGAAAATTCCATTTCCGGTCATTTTTTGCCTGAAAAAACACGAGTGTTGGAAATCTGAAGAGATACATGGCTTCCAAAGGCATTAGATCAATCCGTGCCATCATTTCGGACATCCCAGCACGATGAAAGCCTGCTAAAACAAGAACACGAAGACTCCACAGAGAAAATTCCTCGTTTTTCCGTTGAAAATTCCATTTCCGGCCATTTTTTGGCTGAAAAAACACGAGTGTTGGAAATCTGAAGAGTTACGTGGCTTCCAAAGGCATTAGATCAATCCGTGCCATCATTTCGGACATCCCAGCACCCTGAAAGCCTGCTAAAACAAGAACACGAAGACTCCACAGAGAAAATTCCTCGTTTTTCCGTTGAAAATTCCATTTCCGGCCATTTTTTGGCTGAAAAAACACGAGTGTTGGAAATCTGAAGAGATACATGGCTTCCAAAGGCATTAGATCAATCCGTGCCATCATTTCGGACATCCCAGCACGATGAAAGCCTGCTAAAACAAGAACACGAAGACTCCACAGAGAAAATTCCCCGTTTTTCCGTTGAAAATTCCATTTCCGGCCATTTTTTGGCTGAAAAAACACGAGTGTTGGAAATCTGAAGAGATACATGGCTTCCAAAGGCATTAGATCAATCCGTGCCATCATTTTGGACATCCCAGCACCATGAAAGCCTGCTAAAACAAGAACACGAAGACTCCACAGAGAAAATTCCTCGTTTTTCCGTTGAAAATTCCATTTCCGGCCATTTTTTGGCTGAAAAAACACGAGTGTTGGAAATCTGAAGAGATACATGGCTTCCAAAGGCATTAGATCAATCCGTGCCATCATTTCGGACATCCCAGCACCATGAAAGCCTGCTAAAACAAGAACACGAAGACTCCACAGAGAAAATTCCCCGTTTTTCCGTTGAAAATTCCATTTCCGGCCATTTTTTGGCTGAAAAAACACGAGTGTTGGAAATCTGAAGAGATACATGGCTTCCAAAGGCATTAGATCAATCCGTGCCATCATTTCGGACATCCCAGCACGATGAAAGCCTGCTAAAACAAGAACACGAAGACTCCACAGAGAAAATTCCTCGTTTTTCCGTTGAAAATTCCATTTCCGGCCATTTTTTGGCTGAAAAAACACGAGTGTTGGAAATCCGAAGAGATACATGGCTTCCAAAGGCATTAGATCAATCCGTGCCATCATTTCGGACATCCCAGCACCGTGAAAGCCTGCTAAAACAAGAACACGAAGACTCCACAGAGAAAATTCCCGTTTTTCCGTTGAAAATTCCATTTCCGGCCATTTTTTGGCTGAAAAAACACGAGTGTTGGAAATCTGAAGAGATACATGGCTTCCAAAGGCATTAGATCAATCCGTGCCATCATTTCGGACATCCCAGCACGATGAAAGCCTGCTAAAACAAGAACACGAAGACTCCACAGAGAAAATTCCCCGTTTTTCCGTTGAAAATTCCATTTCCGGCCATTTTTTGGCTGAAAAAACACGAGTGTTGGAAATCTGAAGAGATACGTGGCTTCCAAAGGCATTAGATCAATCCGTGCCATCATTTCGGACATCCCAGCACCGTGAAAGCCTGCTAACACAAGAACACGAAGACTCCACAGAGAAAATTCCCCGTTTTTCCTTAGGAAATTCCATTTCCGGTCTTTTTTGCCTGAAAAAACACGAGTGTTGGAAATCTGAAGAGATACATGGCTTCCAAAGGCATTAGATCAATCCGTGCCATCATTTCGGACATCCCAGCACGATGAAAGCCTGCTAAAACAAGAACACGAAGACTCCACAGAGAAAATTCCCCGTTTTTCCGTTGAAAATTCCATTTCCGGCCATTTTTTGGCTGAAAAAACACGAGTGTTGGAAATCTGAAGAGATACATGGCTTCCAAAGGCATTAGATCAATCCGTGCCATCATTTCGGACATCCCGAGTGTTGGAAAGCACCCGATGAAAGCCTGCTAAAACAAGAACACGAAGACTCCACAGAGAAAATTCCTCGTTTTTCCGTTGAAAATTCCATTTCCGGCTATTTTTTGGCTGAAAAAACACGAGTGTTGGAAATCCGAAGAGATACATGGCTTCCAAGGGCAATAGATCAATCCGTGCCATCATTTCGGACATCCCAGCACCTTGAAAGCCTGCTAAAACAAGAACACAAAGACTCCACAGAGAAAATTCCTCGTTTTTCCGTTGAAAATTCCATTTCCGGCCATTTTTTGGCTGAAAAAACACGAGTGTTGGAAATCTGAAGAGTTACGTGGCTTCCAAAGGCATTTGATCAATCCGTGCCATCATTTCGGACATCCCAGCACCCTGAAAGCCTGCTAAAACAAGAACACGAAGACTCC
>CM029464.1:63716203-63733703 GCA_017140185.1 Eucalyptus polyanthemos subsp. polyanthemos | reverse complement strand
TGACCAATGTGGATATCATTTGAAAATGAGTAGTTCAGATCGAATCGAACTTTCGATTGATCCAGGTACTTGGGATCCTATGGATGAAGACATGGTTTCTCTGGATCCTATTGAATTTCATTCGGAGGAGGAACCTTATAAAGATCGTATTGATTCTTATCAAAGAAAGACAGGATTAACCGATGCTGTTCAAACAGGCACAGGTCGACTAAACGGTATTCCCATAGCAATTGGAGTTATGGATTTTCAGTTTATGGGGGTAGTATGGGATCCGTAGTAGGCGAGAAAATCACCCGTTTGATCGAGTATGCTACCAATCAATTTTTACCTCTGATTCTAGTGTGTGCTTCCGGAGGAGCACGTATGCAAGAAGGAAGCTTGAGCTTGATGCAAATGGCTAAAATATCTGCTGCTTTATATGATTATCAATCCCATAAAAAGTTATTCTATGTATCAATCCTTACATCTCCTACTACTGGTGGGGTAACGGCTAGTTTTGGGATGTTGGGGGATATTATTATTGCCGAACCTAATGCTTACATTGCATTCGCAGGTAAAAGAGTAATTGAACAAACATTGAATAAGATAGTACCTGAAGGTTCACAAGCGGCTGAATATTTATTCCATAAGGGCTTATTCGATCCAATCGTACCACGTAATCCTTTAAAGGGTGTTCTGAGTGAGTTATTTAAGCTTCACGCTTTTTTTCCTTTGAATTAAAATTCACTTAGTAAGTTAAGTGGAGCCTTAAGTCAAATTATTTTTATTTTATTTAGTTACATTTTTGTATTTGTAGCGAACAATTAGGTAGTTTATCGGAATCAAAGTAAAAATTCTAAAGAAGACTTTCTTTTTTCTTTGGTGACATAATCATAATATTTAATTGTAAATTGTAGAAAGAATCGTGCGGATAATTCTTTTTTTTTTCTACCGATATTCCTGATTATTAATTAGGAAACCTCTAGCAACAAGATAAAAAAAAATGGTTCCTTCTTCAAAATTCAAATTGGGCAAGGCAAATAAAATAAACCGAAGGTCATCTTTCCTTCTTGCTTTGTATGTATAGTATATATAATTCAAATATAGAAAAGATAGATATAGAGTATCTTTTCTTTCTACTATATCTTCCGAGAATCTCTATTTTTACTAAGAATCCTGTTGTTGGATTGAATTCTAACGAATCCTTCGTGAATTTGTAAGAAACTCTTTCTTTTTTATTTCTTAAATAAAATCAAAATTCGAATTCAATTCGAATTTGAAGACAAGAATAGAATAGATTATCATACGTATATTTCTATATTTCATGTAGAAAGATAAAGAAGAATAAGTCTCATTTATTTAATTATCCATTCCTTACACTTATTATTTAATATATATAGTCACTTCGATATACTCAATATAATTATAACGAATTATAATTATTCTAAGGTATCTTTCTAACAATAACAGGTACAAATATTAAATCGAGGTACCCATTCTATGATAATTTTTAACAACTTACCCTCTTTCTTTGTGCCTTTAGTGGGCCTAGTATTTCCGGCAATTGCAATGGCTTCTTTATCTCTTCATGTTCAAAAAAACAAGATTTTTTAGATTCGATAGGTGCAAATCTTATCTATTTTTTTCAAGACTTAGATATAGATAACACAGATATCTATTTAGTAGAATATGGCAGTTTCCTCCGAACATAGCTTTTATGTATGCGTAAATATATAGGTAAATAAATTATAGCAATTTTCAAATAGATCGGAATCGAGGTGGATGTAGGAAATGGAAAGTCAATGTATCTATATGTGGATATCTATAGGAGATCATATAAAAGGGATATTCTTATTTTAGACCTAACCAATTTGATCTAACCAATTTGATCTAACCAATTAGATGAATTACTCCTAAAGGCTTACATGAATGACACTAGTTGATGAGAGTTACTTCGGAAACAAAAAAACGAAAGTCAAATTCATTTGGACTATTTTCTCAATTCCAATAAAATGCAACTGGATCTAGTATGAGTTGTCGATCAGAACATATATGGATAGAACTTATAGTGGGGTCTCGAAAAATAAGTAATTTCTGCTGGGCCTTTATCCTTTTTTTAGGTTCACTAGGATTTGTATTAGTTGGATCTTCCAGTTATCTCGGTAAGAATTTGATATCTTTAGTTCCGTCTCAACAAATTCTTTTTTTTCCACAAGGGATCGTGATGTCTTTCTACGGTATCGCAGGTCTCTTTATTAGTTCCTATTTGTGGTGCACAATCTCGTGGAATGTAGGTAGTGGCTATGATCGATTCGATAGAAAAGAAGGAATAGTGTGTATTTTTCGTTGGGGATTTCCTGGGCAAAATCGTCGCATCTTTCTACGATTTCGTATGAAAGATATTCAGTCCATCCGAATCGAAGTTAAAGAGGGTATTTCTGCTCGTCGTGTCCTTTATATGGAAATCAAAGGACAGGGGGCCGTTCCCTTGACGCGTACTGATGAGAATTTGACTCCGCGTGAAATTGAGCAAAAAGCCGCCGAATTGGCCTATTTCTTGCGCGTACCGATTGAAGTATTTTGAAATGAACTTGAACTGAAGAAGAAATTCTTTCCCAGCGGCAGGGAAAAAATTCAAGAATTCTCTGTTCTTTCTTCAGCATAGCATAGCTTAATAAAATTTTTTCAGAACGTTCATTCGAGCCAAAGTATACGTATATGGAACATCCATAAAACGAAATTTTTTTTGTATGCATAAAAAAGAATTTATGCGTATGGAAATCGACTCAACTCAATTTACTAAAAAACAAGTAAAAGTAACAAATCGAAATAAAATAATAGATTCATCTCGTATATCAAAACATTTCGGAATAAAGGATTTCTCTTTTTATTTTCAATATGAATTGATAGGTTAGATACAAATAGATCATATCTTGGAAATTCTCTCTCCTTTCTTTTGTCAATCGACTTTTTTTTTTTTTTTTTTTATCTTTTCTTTTGTTTTTCTTAATGATCAAAGTCAAAAGATTGCTTGGATCTCTTATAAGGATAACTTTTCTGTCTTGTTTTGCCACTCATTTTTGATCATTACATTAGGTTTTGAATTTATGATCGGTAGATCACAATATTCTTAATAAATCTCTCTCCATTTTTCCTGGACTAGAACTGTGGGGTAGCCGGCCATTTTTTTTTCGAAAGATTTTCTTTTTTGATAGAAAAGACAAAGGGAGTTCTTTTGGCTTAAAATCCGAATAATATTCATTACTTGCTTGAAATAATATTCATTACTTGCTATTCATTACTTGCTTGAATTGGTTCTTTCAAGCATTTATCGAAAAGGGCTTCGAATTTGATCAATTCAATTGAGGTATCTGGAAACAAGATTTTTTCTTATTTCTTCATTTGAAACGGGCTCTTATTCTATTTCTGTATTCTTTCTAAATTCAAGGACTAACTACTGAATCACAAATAAAAAACAGGGAATAGATTCATAGGTCCGATGCCCTGTAATAGAACTTAGGGTTAATAGAAATAGTAGATCACATAGATTCAACAAATGAGGTGGATTCATTAACAATTCAAAGATGAAAAAATGGTAAAAAAGAAAGCATTTCTTCCTCTTCTATATCTTACATCTATAGTATTTTTGCCCTGGTGGATCTCTCTCTCATTTAATAAAAGTCTTGAATTTTGGATTACTAATCGGTGGAATACTAGGCAATCCGAAACTTTTTTGACTGATATTCAAGAAAAGAGTATTCTAGAAAAATTCATCGAATTGGAAGAACTCTTACTCTTGGACGAAATGATAAAAGAATACCCGGAAACACATCTACAAACACTTCGTATAGGAATCCACAAAGAAACGATCCAATTGATCAAGATGCACAATGAGGATCATATCCATATGATTTTGCACTTATCGACAAATATAACCTCTTTCATTATTTTAAGTGGTTATTCTATTCTGGGTAATGAAGAACTTGCTATTCTTAACTCTTGGGTTCAAGAATTCCTATATAACTTAAGTGACACAATAAAAGCTTTTTCTATTCTTTTATTAACTGATTTATGTATCGGATTCCATTCGCCCCATGGTTGGGAACTAATGATTGGCTATGTCTACAAAGATTTTGGATTTGCTCACAACGATCAAATTATATCGGGTCTTGTTTCTACTTTTCCAGTCATTCTGGATACAATTTTTAAATATTGGATCTTCCGTTATTTAAATCGTATATCTCCATCACTTGTAGTGATTTATCATTCAATGAATGACTGATCTAACTAGAATATTTGTTACTTTGTAACATAAGGTACATAAGCAAAGCATTTCCATTTTAAGACGTACTTACTCTTTCTACCCTACAGGGATTTCTCCTACTCCTTATATTCCAGTAAAATGATTTCAATAAAGTAAATAGCAGAATTGTGGATAGGGAACTATACAAGCGACCTACCTAATTTTATTGTAGAAATTTTCGGGATCAATGATTGGACCATGCAAACTAAAAACACCTTTTCTTGGATAAAGAAAGAGATTATTCGATCTATTTCCGTATCGCTGATGATATATATCATAGCTCGGACATCCATTTCAAATGCATATCCCATTTTTGCACAGCAGGGTTATGAAAATCCACGAGAAGCGACCGGACGTATTGTATGTGCCAATTGCCATTTAGCTAATAAGCCCGTGGATATTGAGGTTCCGCAAGCGGTACTTCCTGATACTGTATTTGAAGCAGTTGTTCGAATTCCTTATGATATGCAAGTTAAACAAGTTCTTGCTAATGGTAAAAGGGGAGGTTTGAATGTGGGGGCTGTTCTTATTTTACCTGAGGGATTTGAATTAGCGCCTCCCGATCGTATTTCGCCCGAGATGAAAGAAAAGATAGGCAATCTGTCTTTTCAGAGCTATCGCCCAATAATAAAAAAAATATTCTTGTGATAGGTCCTGTTTCTGGTCAGAAATATAGTGAAGTCACCTTTCCTATTCTTTCCCCGGACCCCGCTACTAATAAAGATGTTCACTTCTTAAAATATCCCATATATGTAGGCGGGAACAGAGGAAGGGGTCAGATTTATCCCGATGGGAGCAAGAGTAACAATACAGTTTATAATGCTACAGCGGCTGGTGTAGTAAGTAAAATCATACGAAAAGAAAAAGGGGGATACGAAATAACCATATCGGATGCGTCAGATGAACGTCAAGTGGTTGATATTATTCCACCAGGGCCAGAACTTCTTGTTTCCGAAGGCGAATCTATCAAACTTGATCAGCCATTAACGAGTAATCCTAATGTGGGTGGATTTGGTCAAGGAGATGCGGAAATAGTACTTCAAGATCCATTCCGTGTCCAAGGCCTTTTGTTCTTCTTGGCATCTGTTATTTTGGCACAAATATTTTTGGTTCTTAAGAAGAAACAGTTTTGAAGAAGGTTCAATTGTCCGAAATGAATTTCTAGATTCGCGGATTTCCAATATCAAATTCGTAAAAAGAATCAAATTTTTGTTTTGACAATTCAATTATATTATGTATGATTAAAAATTATGAAAAGCTTTTTGCTTGTTTCTATTCCAGATGTCGATATCGGGAATTATTTGTACCGCATTACTAGTCATAGTATGTATATTGTGAAAAAGATTATTTTACTTTATCCCTTCTTTTTTTTAAGCCAAATTCGAGCGGTGTCACTAGGTCACTCTTGTGAGATTGAAATGTCATAGAATGGATCAATCGTTTTCTATTCTAATAGAATAAATCAAATCGAAAATTTCACTGGATACTAAACATAAAATAAGTAAGTGGAGAATAGAAAACAAAGGATTATTCGCCTTCTTCTTCTTAGTCTTTTCTTTGACACAAGAAAGGAATTTTCTGCATTCCTTTCTTGTGTCAAAGAAAACCGGTTTTTGATCCCGTTATAAAAGATTACTATCTTTAGTTTATATTTTTTCCAGGTTTATCAGAACCCCTACTTTATATTTATTACGTATACATATATAAAGTAGTGAACAAACAAAAAATAGAGGGAAATCTTTTGATAAAATAGAACTTATTCTAATGAACTTAGAAAAAAATTCAACTTTGATGAGATACTAAATAGAGTAGAGTAAGGATCTATTCGAAAAGGATTTGCTTTGGATAATATCTGATTGATAGAAATATATATTGTAATTGTGTCATTCAGGAAAATCAAATCGAGCGATTCCTTCTTTCTTCGAACTTTGAAAGATAGATAAGATACTATCAGCGAATAAGAGATGTTCTAAATCAATTAATGAAATTTTCAAAAACATTATCAGAAAAAAAATGAAATGAAGTTTTTTTTTCAAAATCGGGAAAAGTTATTTATTTTTTATTTAGACTAATAAAATATTATGAAAGCTTAAGAAGGATCCCCTTGCCTTCTTAAGCTTTCATTCTCCAACTTAGTTCATCTTATTATTAGATTATTACAGAGATGAACCCAACCCGGAGTATGAACCATAAAAGAAAATACCTATTAAACCAATCACAAGAATACCAGTTACAGTACCTATTATCCAAAGAGGAATCCTTCCAGTAGTATCGGCCATTTATCCCGCTTCCCTCCACCATTTCTTTCATCAAAGTTGTCATGCTAAAGACATAAACAGCCATAGATAATTATGAGATGTGATCCTTCCGAATGGGTTAAGATAATTCTTATTATGATTTAGTATTATACTATTCTTTTTTCTTCTCTTAATTGAAGAAATAATTGGAAAATAAAACAGCAAGTACAAAAATGAGTAATAACCCCCAGTAGAGACTGGTACGATTCAATTCAACATTTTGTTCGTTCGGATTTGATTGTGTCGTAGCTCTATAATTTTTATTAGGTTTATCGTTGGATGAACTGCATTGCTGATATTGACCCTAAAAAAGAAACGGTAGGTACAGCTAGTCCATGAACAGCTAACCATCGCACTGTAAAAATTGGATAGGTTCGATCTATGGTCATTGGGTCCTCCTAAAAAGATCTACTAAATTCATCGAGTTGTTCCAAAGGGTCAAAACGGCCAGTTATTAATGGAATTCCTTGTCGGCTCTCTGTAAAATATTCGTTTGGACGAGGGCTTCCAAACACATCATAAGCTAAACCCGTGCTGACGAATAACCAACCCGCAATGAATAGGGAAGGTATAGTAATACTATGAATAACCCAGTATCGAATACTGGTAATAATATCAGCAAAAGAACGTTCTCCTGTGCTTCCAGACATGCTGAGCTCCACATATTCTTGTACAGTTAAAGGGGGATCGATTCCATAAAAGATGATATCAGTAAATGGAAATTCACTGAAGTTCAATCTTTGTTAGATCGTCAATATTGTACCAAGGGTGTTTTTCGAGTATACCGAATCAGTATAGCTATCCTTATTCTGACACAGCAACGCAATTTGAATCAGTATGAAAATGAAGTACTCGATAATTTCTTTATTCTTTTCTTGTTGCTTGTCGATGTAGAATCATGCATGTATTATTCAATATCGAATTTCTCCAATTTCTATAAGGTTTCTTTCTCTCCATTTTTTCCACAATTCAATTCGATGCGAAATTGAGAAATCTCCTTTTCAAAGATATAAGCTTAAACTGTAGAAAAGTTTTTTGTTGGAATCTTTTTTTTTTCATTTTACATTTTAAGAGGAATTGTTTCCTCGTAGAGTAACAAGTAAAAGGGGTAGATAGTATTGAAAAAAAAAAGAGAACAACAAAAAAAATAGAATTGAAATAATCAGTATTCGTGATGCACACATTGTTTTCTTGTATTCGATCGAAAGGTTCTTTCTGGAACTAGCTGCGAGGATGGGAATTTATGATATGAAAAGACAATTTCTATTTCTAATAAATATGGAAAAAAAATGTAGAACCTAGAAAAGAAAGAAAAAATTATAGGAATTACTAGTCTTAGAATCGAGTTGGACAAAAATAAAGATTTGATTTTCGTGAGTGATTTGATCAGTTGTACGATACCTTTGTTATTTTTACTTTATTTATTTTCATTTTTACTCATTAAATTCAGGAGTAGATTCATTCACATAATATCTCAAATGACAAGAAAAAAAGGTGTTATTGTTATAAGGTCACTCTTTATTCTAAAATCGAAAAATAGATTCGATACGATTAAAAAAAAAGATCAAAAGAAAAGATAAATGATTTTCAAATTTTGTTCTATATGGATTCGAATTTCTTACTATTTTATTATTTTAATATTAGTCTACTCAAGAATTATCTAATGAATCACTTGATTCGAAATTAAGGGATAGGTAGACATTACAAATGATTAATTGATCTCTTTTTCTACCTCCCTTACTCTATGTTTTTGTTAATCCCGTCTATAATGATTGATGAATTAACAACTATCAATTGAACTTATTCTTTCATTTGAATTGGTATTTTTGCTTATCTTCGTATATTGAAATTTAGGGAAGTGCTTTCTAAACATATGTATAAAAAGAACACATTTCATTTAGCTCCTTCATCTTCATGCTTACTATAACTAGTTATTTCGGTTTTCTACTAGCAGCTTTAACTATAACCTCAGCTCTCTTTATTGGTCTGACCAAGATACGACTTATTTGAAATTAATTGAATGAACACAACGCATAAAAAGAAATCTTTCTGTGGTATTGATAGACTCTATATTTCCTTAGAGAGTCAATTTCCAATTAGTGGTCATTGAGATTCATGGGCAATGCGGATTAATATGTAGGGATAGATATTACCTCTCCTTTTTCCCTTTCAAAAAAATTGAAATGATTGAAGTTTTTCTATTTGGAATTGTCTTAGGTCTAATTCCTATTACTTTAGCTGGATTATTTGTAACTGCATATTTACAATACAGACGTGGTGATCAGTTGGATCTTTGATTAAATTAATTAACATCTTTTTTTTTTAATTGACCTTTTTCTTTTCTTTAATCCAAAGGAGGTCAAATTAAGATTACTGGTCAATTATTTAATTGTAATTTTGGGACTAACCTAACCAAGAATGGAATCACGCTCTGTAGGATTTGAACCTACGACATCGGGTTTTGGAGACCCACGTTCTACCGAACTGAACTAAGAGCGCTTTCTTATCTTCTTATCATTATCACACTAGCTAAAACTAAAAAAAAAAAAAGAAGAGGATTTTTTTTATAACCCGAATACATCTTGTATGCATAAGACTATCATATAGAATATGATATAATAAAAAAAGATTATGTATGCCTGATTTTAATCGATTTCAATAAATCCCTCGTTACTGCTCAGACGAGAAGTAATAGGTAGGGATGACAGGATTTGAACCCGTGACATTTTGTACCCAAAACAAACGCGCTACCAAGCTGCGCTACATCCCTTTCAATTGGTCTACAGTGTCATTTTATAGAATCCCTGTCTTGTTTTCAAAATCCTTATTTTCTCCATTGATATATCCAAGTTATCTTGCCATTTCTTTTTTTTATTCTCATGTAACATATAATAATAGTAGAAGGCTTATATACACATGAATATGAAACCCATCGTAAAAAATAACTAAAAAAGGGAATATTTTTTGGGAATGCTCAGTCGGAAGGGACGTCTTTTTCGGTTTTAAGAAAAGAAAAATCTTATCTACCGAATCATTGTAGATTTCAATTGGAATTAGGAATTCCGTGTACAAATACAAGCGGTCCTTAACTACTTACATATATATTATATCGGATCATATATGTATTAACATTAGGCATTACAATAAATAATACAATAAATAAAAAGAATAAAGAAGGAGGATTTAAAATGCGAGATCTAAAAACATATCTTTCCGTGGCACCGGTACTAAGTACTCTATGGTTTGGGGCTTTAGCAGGTCTTTTGATAGAGATCAATCGTTTATTTCCGGATGCGTTGACATTCCCTTTTTTTTCATTCTAGTTGACATGGGAAGGGGTGAAGAAGATTAGAGGTAGAATCAAAAGATTTGTGACTAATCCCTCCCCCTTTTTTTTTTTTTTTTTTAGAAAAAATCGAATTCGATACAATATATTAAGTAGAAGTATAATCAAGAAAGGAGGAAAGAGAAATAAAAAAGTAGATTCAACCTCGGCGAAATTCGGGTTTTCTCCAATTCCATTTAGAAATAATATTGTGAGAACAGAAATGTGTCTAGGGCAAGAAGATCATACAAGATCTTTTAATAAAATACTGTACATTGAATCGAATTCGATTCAAAATATACCTAAATATTAGTTTGTTGTTTTACTTCTTATTTTTTTATTTCTTTTTTCGCAGAAAGTAGAAGAATTGGTTGAATCAAAAACGCAAAGGAGGTTCATGGCCAAGGGTAAAGATGTCCGAGTAACGGTTATTTTAGAATGTACCAACTGTGTTAGAAACGGTCTTAATAAGGAATTAAGGGGTGTTTCCAGATATATTACTCAAAAGAATCGACACAATACGCCTAGTCGATTGGAATTGAGAAAATTCTGTCCCTATTGTTACAAACATACGATTCACGGGGAGATAAAGAAATAACTCGAATCAAGTGCCTGTGTGTCACTCTTACAAGTAACACGAAAAGGACATATTCTATATATAGCATATTATTCTATATATTTTCATTTTAGTTAACATAATATAACTAACTAAAAAAAAGCCAAATCAAATCCTATATTTTTAATTTGAAATCTTTTTGGATCAAATTGAAATAGGATTTTGAGGATAAGGAATAAACAAACCATGGAAAAATCCAAGCGACTCTTTCTTAAATCCAAGCGATCTTTTCGTAGGCGTTTGCCCCCGATCCAATCGGGGGATCGAATTGATTATAGAAACATGAGTTTAATTAGTCGATTTATTAGTGAACAAGGAAAAATATTATCTAGACGGGTAAATAGATTAACCTTAAAACAACAACGATTAATTACTATTGCTATAAAACAAGCTCGTATTTTATCTTTGTTACCTTTTCTTAATAATGAGAAACAATTTGAAAGAAGCGAGTCGACCGCCGGAGCTACTGGTCTTAGAACCATAAATAAATAAAAAAAAGTAGACTTACTTTACTCCTCAATTGAACCCAAATAAAAATCCGAACTCAAACACAGATTGATATTTTGTTCGAAAAATCGTAAGAAAAAAATTGGGGAAGAAGAAGAAATCTTTTTTTTTTTTATTGGATATTGGACATATTCGCTCATTTCATTTTGAACGACTTTATCATATTCTCTTTATCATACTAATTTCTACTCTACCTTCCCGGAGTTCATTCTCCAGCGAACTCCATTTAAAATATTCTGACAAATTCCTTACAATTTCCTTTTTTATTTTATGATCTGATCTCATTAGAAATCATATAAAGACAATTCCTATTTAATATAGCTATTTGTGCAAGTATTTTACGATTAAGAAGCAACTGTCTCTTGTACAGATTGTGTATTAATCTACTATAACTATAGGATACTCTATTCCCGCGAATTACTGCATTTATCCGAGTGATCCACAAACGACGAAAATCTATCTTTTTCCTATCTCTATCTCGATGAGACGAAACCAAAGATCTTATTTTCTGTTGAATAATTGTTCGAGTAAGTCTTGAACGAGCCCCCGAAAGCTTGATGCAAATAAACGAATTTTTGTTCTACGTCTCCGAGCTATATATCCTCGTCTAATTCTAGTCATTGAATAAATGAAACTTTCATGAATAACTAATTGATTTCCTTTCTTTCAGTTATTCTTTTCCCTTTTCCTAGTTTATTAATAACAAAACGGATTCTTCCAATGTATAAAATAAAAATTCCAATGGCTTTTGCTACTATAACCTTCCCGACCACGATTTGTCTTTTCTTTTTTTATAGTCATTTTACCTCGAAACGAGTATTGATACTAGGTATCAAAAAACAGAAAAAAGTAATAAATAGAAATGAATAACGAAATAGTGGATTCCATCGTTTCTATGGTTATGTCTTAAACGGTGAGGTCCTCTATATATACCGGAGTCCCTTACTTCATTTAATCAATGCTATTAGCAAGTTGTACAGTTTACATTCTTCGGCTCTACCTATGAATTATCTAGTAATAGGTCTTTCACAACGAGATCTACCTATACAGTAACGGTATTTAATTATGAAAATTGGATGGGGTAGCTGACCCTCTTAGTCCGTTTTTGCAAGAGTATAGGCATAAGATTTCGGCTTTGAAAATAGGATTTCCCCGCTTAATGAATAACTATTTGTTACCAATGAGGAATTTTTTCTCATCGGAAACCATAAATTTCATATACAATAGAAGAATTGAATAGATCTTTTTTTTAGTTTTCGATATATAGATAGTGAACGACCTTCTTCCTTCCATTTTATACTATTCACTAGTACTGATCATTGATACTGGAAAATTTCTTTCCCTTTTTTTCTACCAATGGTGATCTGAACGAGTCGCACATACACCCTAGTACATGTTCCTCGACGCTGAGGACATCCCCCAAGAGGGGGGGATTTCGTGACATTTCTGATTGGCTGTCTTGTGTTTCTAATAAGTTGTTTAATAGTTGGCATGTTGAATCGTATACATAATAAATGGGCTGGTTTAGATCGATCCTAACCGGATGATTATGAATTACTTCTCTATTTAATAGATGAATAGAATATTATTAAACCCGGTAATAAGTAAGAAGAGAAAATCGCAAAGTGGCGATTTGCTTAAACTTACTGCTATTTTTTTTTATTCAATCGCTACAAGATCAACAATTCCATGAGCTTGGGCTTCTGTTGCTGACATAAAAACATCCCTTTCCATATCTTCGGATACAACCCATAGGGGTTTGCCCGTTCTTTGTACATAAACTCTTGTGATGGTTTCGCGCAGTTTCAGCAGTTCTTCTGCTTCCAGGATAAATTCTCCCGTTTGTGCCTCATAAAAAGAACTCGCAGGTTGATGTATCATTACCCTGATAATATAACAAATGGTTCCTCTATCTCGCATGATGAGGTGAGGAGAAGAGATAAAGAATAATAAAAAAAGAAAGATAGAATTGAGCAACCGTACAGGCATCTTTTGCGCATTGCATACGGCTATACAATGGAATTCACTTTACCTTCCATTTCCATCGAAGAAAGAGAAAAAATATAGATAGAGGGTTTATCCGATTCAGATCGGCAAATGATCCAATTACCATCCTTCCTTTCGGAGCAGTTAAAAAATACTATGATGGCTCCGTTGCTTTTTATATATTTATCTCGTCTTTGATTCAGCAATCCCAAAGTTTTTTTTTTTTTTCGTACTCTTTCCTAACAATAACATAAATATTGTTAAAAGTTTTCTGTTGTGAAAACAAAAAAGTTTGTGACGCTGAAATGGTAATGGTCACCGATAAATAAGGTAAAATCGAGAATACCCTTTATTTTATACTAATTTCATACTACTCTTTCGATATATAATCTAATGTTTTGAAAAAAAAATTTCTCATATCGAATTCGAAGTGCCATGCTATTATTACTTAATATTCCTATTTCATATGGCGAAGGCATAGTCTTTTTTTTTTGTTCTTAAAAAACTCATTGGCGCCAAGCGTGAGGGAATGCTAGACGTTTGGTAATCTCTCCGCCGACCAGGATAAAAGATCCCATTGAAGCGGCTAATCCCATGCATATTGTATGCACATCGGGTTGCACAAATTGCATAGTATCATAAATAGCTACTCCGGGGATTACCCATCCGCCAGGAGAGTTTATAAACAAATACAGATCCTTGTTATCATTCTCTATACTGAGATATACCATAAGACCAATAAGTTGATTCGAAATCTCGCTATCAACCTCTTGGCCTAAAAAAAGTAATCTTTCTCGATAAAGTCGGTTGATTAGGATAAAATTTATATCCCTTAAGAGCCGTACATGCATCTTTTGATGCATACGGTTCAACAAAAATTGCGAAAAAAAAGAATCAATGTGTAGATTCCAGACCTCTTTTTTTTTTTTTTTTTTTTTTTTCATAGTAGGGCCCTTTTCTAATCTAATTTTTGAATTTCTTAATTTTTTTTTTTTTTTTTTTCTTCCATTTTTCAAGAAAGATGAGTTTTGGTTTTGTCCCCTTTCCCTCCACAAAAAATCCATTAAACTTATGAAATAAACTTCTCATTGATGTATTGTTTCATCGAGATCTAATCCAAATCACGATGTCATTTTCTTGTTCCTGAATGGGCCTTTTTTCAATTCTTTTAGGTTTATGCTCTACTCCGAGTAAAAAAAATCTGCCCGATTTTGATTTGCACATATAGGACAAATGACACTAATACTACGTCTTTTTTCTACGACTTACTTCTTTTTTTTTTCAATTCAATTCATGTCTTCTGCCAATGCCAAATATTCGACGTATTTATCATATTACTCGCTTGATTAAAAGTTTAAGACTACTCTCTTATTCTATAAAAAAAAGATTTTATGATCTATAATATAAGTAGTAGTAATCATAAATATAAGTAGTAGTAATCATAAATATATTACCAATTGGGTTTTTTCGAAACGGAGTCTGAATACTTCATTTTATTGGTCCAACCAATCCAACCATAAATTATTCTATAGACTTTTCTAATTGATAATAGAAATTTGAATACCCTCCAAAACAAAAAAGGATATAATTTCACTTGATTTCACTTCACGCTCCAATTTTTTGATAATTCAAAATCTTTTTTGGGCGAAACAGAGGATATCTCGATCGGGGGAGAGAACGGGGAAATCCCATATGACCCGATATATCTGACAAGTCGCACTATACGTCAACCCAAGAGGCATCTTCCTCTCCAGGACTTCGAAAGGGTACTTTTGGAACACCAATAGGCATAAAATGAAAGAAAAAAGAATTAAGTACTATATTTCACTTTGATGTGGAAGCGTAACAATGCGTTTATTTTCTTAATAATATTGTCTTTTATCATATTTTATCCATAGATTGGGAAAAAAATTCTTACGAATAGGTTTTTTGAATGATTAACAAATATGTATGCATTCGTTCATAGAAAATGGGATCAACCCCCATTGCGTATTGGTACTTATCGGATATAGAATAGATCTGCTTCTCTTTGTTCCTACGAACCGAATTGTTCCATTTTTACTAAAAAAAGAATAGAACAAATATTAATCCTTTCTACGAGATAATCCCCTGAAAAGGGGAGGTCCATAGCATATTTTTTTCCAATGCAATAAAGTTACATAGTGTCTATTTTTCGTTGATAAAGGGGTATTTACATGGGTTTGCCTTGGTATCGTGTTCATACCGTCGTATTAAATGATCCCGGCCGTTTGCTTTCTGTCCATATAATGCATACAGCTTTGGTTGCTGGTTGGGCCGGTTCGATGGCTCTATATGAATTAGCAGTTTTTGATCCCTCTGATCCCGTTCTTGATCCAATGTGGAGACAAGGTATGTTCGTTATACCCTTCATGACTCGTTTAGGAATAACCAATTCATGGGGCGGCTGGAGTATTACAGGAGGGACTATAACAAATCCGGGTATTTGGAGTTACGAAGGCGTGGCCGGTGCACATATTGTGTTTTCTGGCTTGTGCTTCTTGGCAGCTATCTGGCATTGGGTGTATTGGGATTTAGAAATATTTTGTGATGAGCGTACAGGAAAACCTTCTTTGGATTTGCCAAAAATTTTTGGAATTCATTTATTTCTTTCAGGAGTGGCTTGCTTTGGGTTTGGCGCATTTCATGTAACAGGATTGTATGGTCCTGGAATATGGGTGTCCGATCCTTATGGACTAACTGGAAAGGTACAACCTGTAAATCCAGCGTGGGGTGTAGAAGGTTTTGATCCTTTTGTTCCGGGAGGAATAGCCTCTCATCATATTGCAGCAGGTACTTTAGGCATATTAGCGGGCCTATTTCATCTTAGTGTCCGTCCGCCCCAACGTCTATATAAAGGATTACGTATGGGCAATATTGAAACCGTCCTTTCCAGTAGTATTGCTGCTGTCTTTTTTGCAGCTTTTGTTGTTGCTGGAACTATGTGGTATGGTTCAGCAACTACCCCTATCGAATTATTTGGTCCCACTCGTTATCAATGGGATCAGGGATACTTCCAGCAAGAAATATATCGAAGAGTTGGTGCTGGGCTAGCCAAAAATCAAAGTTTATCAGAAGCTTGGTCTAAAATTCCTGAAAAATTAGCTTTTTATGATTATATCGGTAATAATCCGGCAAAGGGGGGATTATTCAGAGCGGGTTCAATGGACAACGGGGATGGAATAGCTGTTGGGTGGTTAGGACATCCTATCTTTCGAGATAAAGAAGGGCGTGAACTTTTTGTACGTCGTATGCCTACTTTTTTGAAACATTTCCGGTTGTTTTGGTAGACGGAGACGGAATTGTTCGAGCCGACGTTCCTTTTCGAAGGGCGGAATCAAAGTATAGTGTTGAACAAGTGGGTGTAACTGTTGAGTTCTATGGCGGGGAACTCAATGGAGTCAGTTATAGTGATCCTGCTACTGTGAAAAAATATGCTAGACGTGCCCAATTAGGTGAAATTTTTGAATTAGATCGTGCTACTTTGAAATCCGATGGTGTTTTTCGTAGCAGTCCAAGGGGTTGGTTTACTTTTGGACATGCTTCGTTTGCTCTGCTCTTCTTCTTCGGACACATTTGGCATGGTGCTAGAACCTTGTTCAGAGATGTTTTTGCTGGTATTGACCCCGATTTGGATGCTCAAGTGGAATTTGGAGCATTCCAAAAACTTGGAGATCCGACTACAAGAAGACAAGTAGTCTGATACAAGATTTCTCTCTTATCTTTTTCCTTTATTTTTTTGTCTTGCTCTTTGGGAGATAATCCCAAATAAACAGAACAGGTATGGAAGCTATAATTGTAAAGTACGATCGAATTTATGGAAGCATTGGTTTATACATTCCTCTTAGTCTCGACTCTAGGGATAATTTTTTTCGCTATCTTTTTTCGAGAACCACCTAAAGTTCCAACTAAAAAGGTGAAATGATTTTTCATTATATCAATTGAATTGAAGTAATGAGCCGCCCAATGTTGGGCGGCTCATTACTTCAACTAGTCCCCGTGTTCTTCGAATGGATCTCTTAATTGTTGAGAGGGTTGCCCAAAAGCAGTATATAAGGCGTACCCAGTAAAACTTACAAGTAAACCAGATATAGAGATGGCGACTAGGGTTGCTGTTTCCATTATTATATAATTTCAAGACCAAAATGGATCTATGATAAGATCGTTTATTTACAACGGAATGGTATACAAAGTCAACAGATCTCAATGAATACAAAATAGGATTTATGGCTACGCAAACCGTTGAGGGTAGTTCTAGATCTGGACCAAGACGAACTATTGTAGGGGATTTATTGAAACCATTGAATTCAGAATATGGTAAAGTAGCTCCTGGATGGGGAACTACTCCTTTGATGGGTGTCGCAATGGCTATTTTGTAGTATTCCTATCTATTATTTTGGAAATTTATAATTCTTCTGTTTTACTGGACGGAATTTCAATGAATTAGATTCACAAGAAACGTGAATTCT
>CM029464.1:63708703-63711203 GCA_017140185.1 Eucalyptus polyanthemos subsp. polyanthemos | reverse complement strand
CCATGAAGGGAATGCTGAAGTTGACAAAACAACTTAATCATTCGAATCCTTGTTGTGGCATCTATAAATTATACGCCCTCTGCTTGAATCATAACGACTTACTTCAATTTTGCCCCTCTCCCCCCATAGTATACGTGTAAAACTCCGTCGGATCCTTCATGAAACATAACCTAGAATTAGATCTTCATTATCGAAAAACCCTGAGCATACATACCATTGAGAAGGAGAAGTGATTCATTAATTAAACCTTCCTGAATCCATTTTTTTGTTCTTTCATTCTAGGTAAAAGCCCTAGAAGTATCACCTAATGTAGTAGGAATGATATCAACTAACCCACCCTTTTTTCTTTTGACAAATAGCAAATTCCGGATCCAATTCGGATATCAGAACAGAAAGATTACCATATATAACACAAAATTTCTCCGCCGATTCCTTCTAGTCGAGCCTCTCGGTCTGTCATTATACCTCGAGAAGTAGAAAGAATTACAATCCCCATCCCGCCTAAAATTCTAGGAATTCGTTGATAGTTCGAATAGATTCGTAGGCCAGGCCTACTGATACGTTTTAAATTTAAAATAGTTCGATAGGGTCCTTTCCTATTCCTTCTATGTCGTAGGGTTAAAACCAAAAAATATTTGTTGTTTTCCTGATGCTTCCTCACGTTTTTGATAAAACCTTCTCTTAAAAGTATTTTAACAATGTTTTCCGTGATGTTAGTGGATGCTATTTGAATCGTCCCTTTTCTATTCATGTCAGCATTTCGTATAGAGGTTATTATGTCAGCAATAGTGTCCCTACCCATGATAAACTAAAATTTTGGTTGCCTCCCATTTTTGATATAATCAACATGCTATTTTTTATTTATTTTTTAATTTTTATATTTTTGTTATTAAATAAAGGGATATGCGTCCGATACAACCTAATCCACTAATTACTCTATTTCATCCAAATACTATGTATAATATAACTATATTACGTATGATCTCATCTTATAATACCTCAGGTGCTAATGAAACTATTTTAGTGAAATTTAACTGTCTCAATTCTCGGGCAATCGCACCAAAAACTCGAGTTCCTTTTGGATTTCCTTCTTGATCAATCACAACTGCAGCATTATCATCATATCGTATTATCATACCGTTGTCACGTTTAAGTTCTTTACAAGTACGTACAATTACAGCTCTGATCACCTCTGATCTTTCTAGAGGTGTGTTTGGTAATGCTTCCTTGATCACAGCAACAATAATGTCACCGATATGAGCATATCGGCGATTACTAGCTCCTATGATTCTAATACACATTAATTCTCGGGCCCCGCTGTTATCCGCTACATTCAAATGGCTTTGAGGTTGAATCATATCATTTTTGAATCTGTTCTTTCAATGTTAATCCAAAGGGCGAAGTAAAAAAAAAAAGAAATATTGTTTGTCAAAAAGAAACCTGCAATTTTTTTTTATCCCCAAGACTTCTTTTCTTTGGTTCTACGTTCCTATCCCGAAATAATAAATTGAGTTCGTATAGGCATTTTGGACGCCGCTATTGAAATAGCCTTTCTGGCTATATTTTCTGCTACTCCGCCCATTTCATAAAGTATTCGACCTGGTTTAACGACAGCTACCCAATATTCGGGAGATCCTTTACCCGAACCCATACGTGTTTCCGTAGGTCTTACCGTAACTGGTTTGTCTGGAAATATACGTACCCATATTTTTCCACCACGGCGCACATTTCTTGTCATTGCTCGTCGCCCTGCTTCTATTTGTCTAGATGTGATCCAAGCGGGTTCAAGTGCCTGAAGAGCATATTTACCGAAACAAATACGATTACCTCGATAAGATATTCCTTTCATTCTTCCTCTATGTTGTTTTCGAAATCTGGTTCTTTTAGGGTTATAGTTGATGGTTCTTTCTCAATTCCATCTCTACTACAGAACCGGACATGAGAGTTTCTTCTCATCCGGCTCATCGCGAATGAAACGATTCGAATTTGAGAATTTTATGAAAATATACGGAATCATGGATTCTTTGAGATTTCATCTAATCTATTAGAAATTTCTATATCTTGTTTGGATATATACTTAAACATGTATTTTTTTTTTCTAGATAATTATTTCTATTTCTAGATAGTGAGATAATGTGGTTTTTTTCTAACGAATCTTTATTTTGTTTTGCCTTTGATCATATTATTATATTGGATCGAACAAGATTGAGTAATCTAATAAAAACCTTCGCGGGCGAATATTTACTCTTTCAATATCTATTTTAGTTGTAGGGTTAGCTCATGAATTCTCGGAATAAATGAATTGGTCCCTGGTTCGTTCCGCCATCCTACCTAATGAATTATTAGGATTCATTTTTCAATAGAATCTTACGTATTCATAGGTTCCATCGTTCCCGTCGCTTCGCAATTAATGGTTAGGTTTGAATTCTACAATGGAGCCCCTCATGAAATTTGTTCTTGAGTCAATCTTTTTAGTCTTTATTGGCTCGAGGCTCTTGAT
>CM029464.1:63698703-63703703 GCA_017140185.1 Eucalyptus polyanthemos subsp. polyanthemos | reverse complement strand
GTTATCTCATGTTTGCTTTTCGTGAAAAAATACCAATTGAAGTGGAGGGTTTCTTCAAACAACAAGGAGCTGGGTCAACTATTCAATCAAATGATATTGAGCCTATTTCCCATCTCTTCTCGAGAAAGAAGTGGGCTATTTCTTTGCAAAATTGTGCTCAATTTCATATGTGGCAATTCCGCCAAGATCTCTTCGTTAGTTGGGGGAAGAATCCGCCCGAATCGGATTTTTTGAGGAACATATCGAGAGAGAATTGGATTTGGTTAGACAATGTGTGGTTGGTAAACAAGGATCGGTTTTTTAGCAAGGTACGGAATGTATCGTCAAATATTCAATATGATTCTACAAGATCTAGTTTCGTTCAAGTAACGGATTCTAGCCAATTGAAAGGATCTTCTGATCAATCCAGAGATCATTTCGATTCCATTAGTAATGAGGATTCGGAATATCACACATTGATCAATCAAAGAGAGATTCAACAACTAAAAGAAAGATCGATTCTTTGGGATCCTTCCTTTCTTCAAACGGAACGAACAGAGCTAGAATCAGACCGATTCTCTAAATGCCTTTCTGGATATTCCCGGCTATTCACGGAACGTGAGAAGGAGATGAAGAATCATCTGCTTCCGGAAGAAATCGAAGAATTTCTTGGGAATCCTACAAGATCCATTCTTTCTTTTTTCTCTGACAGATGGTCAGAACTTCATCTGGGTTCGAATCCTACTGAGAGGTCCACTAGAGATCAGAAATTGTTGAAGAAAGAACAAGATGTTTCTTTTGTCCCTTCCAGGCGATCGGAAAATAAAGAAATAGTTAATATATTCAAGATAATTACGTATTTACAAAATACCGTCTCAATTCATCCTATTTCATCAGATCCGGGATGTGATATGGTTCCGAAGGATGAACTGGATATGCACAGTTCCCATAAGATTTCATTCTTGAACAAAAATACATTTTTTGATTTATTTCATCTGTTCCATGACCGGGGGGGGGGGATACACGTTACACCACGATTTTGAATCAGAAGAGAGATTTCAAGAAATGGCAGATCTATTCACTCTATCAATAAGCGAGCCGGATCTGGTGTATCATAAGGGATTTGCCTTTTCTATGGATTCTTACGTATTGGATCAAAAACAATTCTTGAATGAGGTATTCAACTCCAGGGATGAATCGAAAAAGAAATCTTTATTGGTTCTACCTCCTCTTTTTTATGAAGAGAATGAATCTTTTTATCGAAGGATCAGAAAAAAATGGGTCCGGATCTCCTGCGGGAATGATTTGGAAGATCCAAAACCAAAAATAGTGGTATTTGCTAGCAACAACATAATGGAGGCAGTCAATCAATATAGATGGATCCGAAATCTGATTCAAATCCAATATAGCACCTATGGGTACATAAGAAATGTATGGAATCGATTCTTTTTAATGAATAGATCCGATCGCAACTTCGAATATGGAATTCAAAGGGATCAAATAGGAAATGATACTTTGAATCATAGAACGATAATGAAATATACGATCAACCAACATTTATCGAATTTGAAAAAGAGTCAGAAGAAATGGTTCAATCCTCTTATTTTTATTTCTCGAACCGAGAGATCCGTGAATCGGGATCCTAATGCATATAGATACAAATGGTCCAATGGGAGCAAGAATTTCCAGGAACATTTGGAACATTTCGTTTCTAAGCAGAAGAGCCGTTTTCAAGTAGTCTTCGATCGATTACGTATTAATCAATATTCGATTGATTGGTCTGAGGTTATCGACAAAAAAGATTTGTCTAAGTCACTTCGTTTCGTTTTGTCCAAGTTACTTCTCTTTTTGTCCAAGTTTCTTCTTTTTTTGTCTAACTCACTTCCTTTTTTCTTTGTGAGTTTCGGGAATACCCCCATTCATAGGTCCGAGAGATCCACGTCTATGAATTGAAAGGTCCGAATGATCAACTCTGCAATCAGTTGTTAGAATCAATAGGTCTTCAAATCGTTCATTTGAAAAAATGGAAACCATTATTATTGGATGATCATGATACTTCCCAAAAATCGAAATTATTGATCAATGGAGGAACAATATCACCATTTTTTTCAATAAGATACCAAAGTGGATGATTGACTCATTCCATACTAGAAATAATCGCAGGAAATCTTTTGATAACACGGATTCCTATTTCTCAATGATATCCCACGATCAAGACAATTGGCTGAATCCCGTGAAACCATTTCATAGAAGTTCATTGATATCTTCTTTTTATAAAGCAAATCGACTTCGATTCTTGAATAATCCACATCACTTCTGCTTCTATTGTAACAAAAGATTCCCCTTTTATGTGGAAAGGGCCCGTATCAATAATTCTGATTTTACATATGGACAATTCCTCAATATCTTGTTCATTCGCAACAAAATATTTTCTTTGTGCGGTGGTAAAAAAAAATACGCTTTTTTGGAGAGAGATACTATTTCACCAATCGAGTCACAGGTATCTAACATATTCATACCTAACGATTTTCCACAAAGTGGTGACGAAAGGTCTAACTTGTACAAATCTTTCCATTTTGCAATTCGATCCGATCCATTAGTTCGTAGAGCTATTTACTCGATCGCAGACATTTCTGGAACACCTCTAACAGAGGGACAAATAGTCAATTTTGAAAGAACTTATTGTCAACCTCTTTCAGATATGAATCTATCTGATTCAGAAGGGAAGAACTTGTATCAGTATCTCAATTTCAATTCAAACATGGGGTTGATTCACACTCCATGTTCTGAGAAATATTTACCATCCGAAAAGAGGAAAAAACGGAGTCTTTGTCTAAAGAAATGCGTTGAGAAAGGACAGATGTATAGAACCTTTCAACGAGATAGTGCTTTTTCAACTCTCTCAAAATGGAATCTATTCCAAACATATATGCCATGGTTCCTTACCTCGACAGGGTACAAATATCTAAATTGGATATTTTTAGATACTTTTTCAGACCTATTGCCGATACTAAGTAGCAGTCAAAAATTTGTATCCATTTTTCATGATATTATGCATGGATCAGATATATCATGGCAAATTCTTCAGAAAAAATTCTGTCTTCCACAATGGAATCTGATAAGTGAGATTTCGAGTAAGTGTTTACATAATCTTCTTCTGTCCGAAGAAATGATTCATCGAAATAATGAGTCACCATTGATATCGACCCATCTGAGATCTCCAAATGTTCGGGAGTTCCTCTATTCAATCCTTTTCCTTCTTCTTGTTGCTACATATATCGTTCGTACACATCTTCTCTTTGTTTCCCGAGCCTATAGTGAGTTACAGACAGAGTTCGAAAAGGTCAAATCTTGGATGATTCCATCATACATGATGGAGTTGCGAAAACTTCTGGATAGGTACCCTACATCTGAACTGAATTCTTTCTGGTTAAAGAATCTTTCTAGTTGCTCTGGAAAAATTAGGAGATTCTCTAGAAGAAATACGGGGTTCTGCTTCTGGCGGCAACATGCTATGGGGTGGTGGTCCCGCTTATGGGTTCAAATCAATACGTTCTAAGAAGAAATATTGGAATATCAATCTCATCGATCTCATAAGTATCATACCAAATCCCATCCATCGAATCACTTTTTCGAAAAAGACGAGACATCTAAGTCATACAAGTAAAGAGATCTATTCATTGATAAGAAAAAGAAAAAATGTGAACGGTGATTGGATTGATGATAAAATAGAATCCTGGGTCGCGAACAGTGATTCGATTGATGATAAAGAAAGAGAATTCTTGGTTCAGTTTTCCACCTTAACGACAGAAAAAGGGATTGATCAAATTCTATTGAGTTTGACTCATAGTGATCATTTATCAAAGAATGACTCTGGTTATCAAATGATTGAACAACCGGGAGCAATTTACTTACGATACTTAGTTGACATTCATAAAAAGTATCTAATGAATTATGAGTTCAATACATTCTGTTTAGCAGAAAGACGGATATTCCTTGCTCATTATCAGACAATCACTTATTCACAAACCTCGTGTGGGACTAATAGTTTTCATTTCACATCTCATGGAAAACCCTTTTCGCTCCGCTTAGCCCTATCCCCTTCTAGGGGTATTTTAGTGATAGGTTCTATAGGAACTGGACGATCCTATTTGGTCAAATACCTAGCGACAAACTCCTATGTTCCTTTCATTACAGTATTTCTGAACAAGTTCCTGGATAACAAGCCTAAAGGTTTTCTTATTGATGATATCGATATTGAGGATAGTGACGATATTGAGGATAGTGACGATATTGATCGTGACCTTGATACGGAGCTGGAGCTTCTAACTAGGATGAATGCGCTAACTATGGATATGATGCCGGAAATAGACCGATTTTATATTACCCTTCAATTCGAATTAGCAAAAGCAATGTCTCCTTGCATAATATGGATTCCAAACATTCATGATCTGGATGTGAATGAGTCGAATTACTTATCCCTCGGTCTATTAGTGAACTATCTCTCCAGGGATTGTGAAAGATGTTCCACTCAAAATATTCTTGTTATTGCTTCGACTCATATTCCCCAAAAAGTGGATCCCGCTCTAATAGCTCCGAATAAATTAAATACATGCATTAAGATACGAAGGCTTCTTATTCCACAACAACGAAAGCACTTTTTCACCCTTTCATATACTAGGGGATTTCACTTGGAAAAGAAGATGTTCCATACTAATGGATTCGGGTCCATAACCATGGGTTCCAATGTACGAGATCTTGTAGCACTTACCAATGAGGCCCTATCGATTAGTATTACACAAAAGAAATCAATTCTAGACACTAATACAATTAGATCTGCTCTTCATAGACAAACTTGGGATTTGCGATCCCAGGTAAGATCGGTTCAGGATCATGGGATCCTTTTCTATCAGATAGGAAGGGCTGTTGCACAAAATGTACTTCTAAGTAATTGCCCCATAGATCCTATATCTATCTATATGAAGAAGAAATCATGTAACGAAGGGGATTCTTATTTGTAC
>CM029464.1:63661203-63681203 GCA_017140185.1 Eucalyptus polyanthemos subsp. polyanthemos | reverse complement strand
GGTATCAGCAACAACGGGTTTTATTGCGGGACAGCTCATGATGTTCATATCGATCTATTATGCGCCTCTGCATCTAGCATTGGGTAGACCTCATACAATAACTGTCCTAGCTCTACCGTATCTTTTGTTTCATTTCTTCTGGAACAATCACAAACACTTTTTTGATTATGGATCTACTACCAGAAATTCAATGCGTAATCTTAGCATTCAATGTGTATTCCTGAATAATCTCATTTTTCAATTATTCAACCATTTCATTTTACCAAGTTCAATGTTAGCCAGATTAGTCAACATTTATATGTTTCGATGCAACAACAAGATGTTATTTGTAACAAGTAGTTTTGTTGGTTGGTTAATTGGTCACATTTTTTTCATGAAATGGGTTGAATTGGTATTAGTCTGGATACAGCAAAATAATTCTATTCGATCGAATAAGTACATTCGATCGAATAAGTACCTTGTGTCAGAATTGAGAAATTCTATGGCTCGAATCTTTAGTATTCTCTTATTTATTACCTGTGTTTACTATTTAGGCAGAATACCGTCACCCATTGTTACTAAAAAATTCAAAGAAACCTCAGAAACGGAAGAAAGGGGGGAAGGCGAGGAAGAAACAGATGTAGAAATAGAAACAACTTTCGAAACGAAGGGGACTAAACAGGAACAAGAGGGATCCACCGAAGAAGATCCTTCTCTTTTTTCGGAAGAAAAGGAGGATCCGGACAAAATCGATGAAAGGGAAGAGATCCGAGTGAATGAAAAGGAAAAAACAAGGGATGAATTCAACTTTCAAGAGACATTCTATAAAGATAGCCAAGTTTATAAAACTTCTTATATGGATAGGAATAAAAATAAAGAGAATTCGAAGTTAGAAATATTTAAATTGAAAAAAGATCCATTTTTTTTATGGTTTGAAAAAAATAAATTAAATAAGAAAATAAGAAATTAAACAGAAAATAAGAAATTAAACGAAATTCATTCTTAAATTAAAAGAAATTCATTATTAAATAATAAATTAATTATTCCAACTATTAAATAGAATAAGACTATTAAATAGAATTAAGAATTTCATTTTTTTTTTGTTGAAAAAAAAAATAGAACTTATAAAAAATTCAAATTAAAAAAAAAAACAAAAAGGAATAAATTAATAAAAAAATTAATACAAACAATAAATACAATAAGAGATAAGAAGAGATCCGACCGCCCCCTACATATTTGATACCTTCTCCGAAAAAGAAACTTGTAAGACCGAAACCATTCGTAATTCCATCAATTACTCGTCTATCCAAAAAAAAAGTGAATTAGTTCAGCTTAGTCCTCTTATACCCTGAGTTAAGGATATTGTATAAAAAGCATCTATGTATTATATGACCAATCTATATCCTATTTCTTATTCTGTCCCCTAAAATTCTATTAGGACCTCTTTTAGAAAACGAATTTAGTAAGTTCAAATTTTGTAAAGATGAATAAATAGGCTTATATAAAAAAGACGCTATAAATATTCCGAAAAAAGCTATACTGACAGAAAAACTTGCATTTGTCACAAATTCATACCAATCCACCGAATTATTTGAATTCGGATGTAAAAGGTTTATAGACGGATTTAACAATTTAGATAATATATCCAAATGAATTTCTTCTTGATTAAAAGCAAAGGGAATTCCTACGACCCCAACAAACAAAGTAAATATCACTAATATAACCATAGAAAATAACATGGTATTGTCCGATTCATGAGGATAAGAGAAAGTATTTTTAGTGACAAAATTAGTAATAGTAATAAAAGGGTGTATCCTGTTTTTTCCATTACCATCAATTGGATATGTCTTATTCGAAAAAAAAGAAGCCCTTTCATTATTATTCATTGTTAATAAACTTAATAAACAAAAATGATTTTTAATTTTCGTTTTTGGCACTTCTTTTCCCCATAGAGATATTGAATAGCAGGAACTACTTTTTTGACCATTGTAATTTTGAAAATGAACATTGAAATGTCCCTCAAAAGTAAGTAAATAGATTCGAAACATATAAAATGCGGTTAATCCTGCTGTGGAACAAGCTATTATTGCGAAAATAGGTGAATACAACCAACTATCATTAAGAATTTCATCTTTGGACCAAAAACAAGCAAGGGGGGGAATACCACAAAGAGAAAGTGTACCTACTAAAAAAGCAGTTTTTGTAATTGGTACATGCTTTTTTAAACCTCCCATAAGAACCATATTCTGACTTTTATCTGGAGAATATCCAACAATAGCTTCCATTGAATGAATAATTGATCCGGATCCTAAAAACAACAATGCTTTTGAATAAGCATGAGTAATCAAATGAAATAAAGCGGCTCGATAAGACCCCATACCTAGAGCCAACATCATATAACCAATTGAGACATTGTAGAATAAGCTAAACCTCTTTTAATATCTTTTTGAGCAAGAGCTAAAGTAGCTCCTAATAATACTGTTATTATACCTATTAAAGATATTAAATTCATTATGTAAGGTATGATTATAAAAAGAGGAAGAAGTCGAGCTACAAGAAAAATGCCCGCTGCTACCATAGTAGCGGCATGTATAAGAGCCGAAATGGGAGTAGGGCCTTCCATGGCATCAGGTAACCATACATGAAGGGGAAATTGTGCCGATTTCGCAACTGCACCTGCAAATAAAAGAAAGGCACACAAAGTAAGAAATAAAAAAGGAACCTCATTATTATAAATCAAGTTATTCAATATTTGGAACAAATCCCGAAATTCAAAACTACCGGTTATCCAATAAAGACCTAAAATTCCTAATAATAAACCAAAATCGCCTACACGATTCGTTACAAACGCTTTTTGACAAGCAGTCGCCGCACTAGGTCGTGTGAACCAAAAACCTATTAATAGGTAAGAACACATTCCAACTAATTCCCAAAAAATATAAATTTGTATCAAATTCGAACTAGTAACTAATCCCAACATGGAAGTATTGAAAAAACTCATATAAGCAAAAAATCTCAAATATCCTTGATCATGAGACATATAATTGTCACTATAAAAAAGAACCAAAATTCCAACAGTAGTAATTAATATTAACATAATAGAAGTAAGTGGATCTATTAAGTGACCGAACTCTAAAGAAAAATCATTATTAATGGTCCAAGACCATACATATTGATAGATAAAACTTCTATTTATTTGCTGAATAGATAGATAGACCGAAAGTATCATAACTATACTTAACAAGAAAATACTAGGAAAAGCCCACATACGGCGAAGATTTTTTGTTGCCGTTGGAAAAAGTAGAAGTCCCACTCCTATTAACATAGGAACTGGAAGTGGAATGAAGGGGATAATCCATGAATATTGATATGTATATTCCATAAAAAAACTTTTTTTATTTTTAATTAATTCTTTATAATTCACCGGCTCTTATATCTTTTTATAGGTTCAATAAAAAATCAAGATATGGAATACTTAAATAGAATTTTCTATTCCTAATTATTCTGAATCTTTCTTCTTTAACCAATATTTCAAATATTAAAATCAAGAAGTTAGAATTGGTCAAATGATATGAATATGATCAAGTTACTATTTATATTTAAAATGAAATAAGACAATAATTCATTTTATTAATATTGAATATTAAGTAAAATTTTTATGAAAATGAAGAAAAAAAAAATTCAATTATTATTACGTATTACGTATTAGGATAATTTATATGCATAGAGCAAATAATTACACCAAAATCGAGTAGTTAATACATTACTTTATTTTGATAGAAATAATAGGATGGTCCATACCAAAACGGGCGCAATAAAAAAAAGAACTCGTTTTTTTTATTAGTTCGTTTATTCATAATCATTAACTAATTCATGATAGAACTGATTATACTCCATTCGAATAAAAGATATTTTTTTTCTTTGTAGAAAACGCTAGAATATCCCACACTTTTCTTTCAATACCAGGGAGAAGAAATAGAATTAAAAGAAAAGACGAAATTACTAAGACAACTTTTAGAAAATCATGTATTCTTTGATTAACTACTAGTTTAATTCAAATTTTTAAATCCAAAAAATGTGTACTCGTTCTTTTCTTTTGAGTTTGACCAACTAATAAAAAACTAAAGTAATTTCAGTAATTTGGAATTTTTTAGGTAAGGATTGGTTTTTTTTGAACTTTTCGGTGTATTTTGTTACATGTATAAATATAGCACGACGAAAATAGACAGAGATATAAAAAAAAAAAAAATGGAATTGTTTGACCAATAGATGTCTTTCACATTCAACTAGAGAAATGAATAACTTTTTTTCAAATTTTTAATGGCAGTTCCAAAAAAAAGTACTTCTATATCAAAAAAACGTATTCGTAAAAACATTTGGAAAAAGAAGGTATATCGGGCAGTTGAAAGCTTTTTCCTTAGCGAAGTCTCTTTCTACCGGGAATTCAAAAAGTTTTTTTGTACGACAATTAAATAGTCAAACACTAGATTAACTAATCTTAATCTGAAAATGGTACTTTTTTTTTTTTTTTAAAAAAAAAAAAGATACAAGGTTTCACTTTTTTTTGAATATGTTTTATCCGGTGGGGATTCTTATTTTCCTCATCGGTACAATTATCTGTCATATCATCATAATAAATAATAAAATTACAAAAAAAGTTTTTTCTTAGACAAAATGTTCAGTTCAGTCCAATATCGAATTAGTTTTCGAAATCCTAAATAAAATTCTTTACATGACGAAAAACCAACCTAAGGCCTAAGGGTTAATATAAAGCTCTACAAATAGTTAAATAAAAAAATTTTGAATGTCACACTGTACTGTGATCCATAAAAAGACTTTTTTTGTTCATTGATAAAAAAAGTGCATCTTCGATTTATAAAATCAGATAAATGAGAAATGAATTTTAAAATTAAAAAATGAAATGATAATAAAGATTTTTATGGGGAACGCTTCAATCCATATTGAAACGAAACGAGTTTTTTCTCATCACTTTGAATGAAAATGAAAAAAAAATATTGAATTGACTCCTTCAATCTCGACGATTAAATAATAATAGATTATTATTATTTCGAGTACGCCGCTATGGTGAAATCGGTAGACACGCTGCTCTTAGGAAGCAGTGCTAGAGCATCTCGGTTCGAGTCCGAGTGGCGGCATGGCATCTTCTAAAACAAATGGAATAAGTCCTATAATAAATTCAATTCCTGATTTCAATTCCGTAGAATTGGTTTACCCCACTTTTTCATTTTAATAAAAATCAATTTATGATATTTTCCACCTTAGAACATATATTAACTCATATATCCTTTTCGATCATTTCAATAGTAATTACTATTTTTTTGATAAGCTTATCGGTCGATGAAATCGTAGGACTATATGATTCGTCAGAAAAAATGATAGCTACTTTTTTATGTATAACAGGCTTATTAGTCACTCGTTGGATTTATTCGGGACATTTCCCGTTAAGTGATTTATATGAATCATTAATTTTTCTTTCATGGAGTTTCTCCGTTATTCATATGGTTCCGTATTTTAAAAAACATAAAAATTATTTAAGCACAATAACCGCGCCAAGTACTATTTTTACCCAAGGCTTTGCTACTTCGGGTCTTTTAACTGAAATGCATCAATCCGAAATAGTAGTACCTGCTCTCCAATCCCAATGGTTAATGATGCATGTAAGTATGATGATATTGGGCTACGCAGCTCTTTTATGTGGATCATTATTATCAGTAGCTCTCTTAGTCATTACATTGCGAAAAGCCATAAGGGTTTTTAGTAAAAAAAACAATTTTTTAAATGAGTCATTTTCCTTTGTCGAGATCCAATACATGAATGAAAGAAGCAATGTTTTACTAACCACTTCTTTTTGTTCTTCTCGAAATTATTACAGGGCTCAACTGATTCAACAACTAGATCAGTGGAGTTATCGTATTATTAGTCTAGGGTTTCTCTTTTTAACCATAGGTATTCTTTCGGGAGCAGTATGGGCTAATGAGGCATGGGGGTCATATTGGAATTGGGACCCAAAGGAAACTTGGGCATTTATTACTTGGACCCTATTTGCGATTTATTTACATACTCGAACAAATAAAAATTGGGAAAGTTTAAATTGCGCAATTGTGGCTTCTATAGGCTTTCTTATAATTTGGATATGCTATTTTGGGGTTAATTTATTAGGAATAGGATTACATAGTTATGGTTCATTTAATTTACATTAAGATCTAATAAAATTCAAAAAAATCCCGACAAATACAAACATAGAACAAGCCAAGCCTATATAGAAATAGAATAGAAAAATAAGTAAGAATACAAGATAAGAAAACTTCCTACTTCATGTAGGCTGTCGAGAACCATTTGAATCACTACAATACTTGATTCAAAAGGTTCTCATAAAGACCAAAAATATCTGTTTACAATTCCAATTTTTTTTACTTAAGAGAAAAAATAGAGAAAAAATACTTTTTTTTCATTGTACAACGAACAATATTAAAAATAATAATAGGATTACTTTTTGATTTTTTCTTTTATTGATGAAAACTATTGATAAAAATAATTAGATATAATAGCTTCGACTTTGTCAACAGATAGTGAAAGAACGAAATCTGGATAAATACCAATAGCTATTATTGGTAGAAGAATAGAGATGGAAACAAATAACTCTCGCGGCCCAAAATCAAAAAAATAAGAGTTTGGAACATTAAATAACTTGTATCCATAGAACATTTGGCGTAACATAGATAATAAATAAATAGGAGTTAATATCATTCCAATTGCCATTACAAAAGTAATTAGTATTTTTGGCATTAAAAGATATTGGTGGCTGGTAATTATTCCAAAAAAGACTATCAATTCTGCAAGAAAACCACTCATACCTGGTAATGCAAGGGAAGATTGATAAGATACTAAACATCGTGAATATTTTTGGAAGGTGGATAGCCATTCCACCCATTTCGTCGAGATAAACAAGACGTATTCGATCATAACTCGTTCCTGCCAAGAAAAAAAGAGCAGCGCCGATAAATCCATGAGAGATTATTTGTAAAATGGCTCCATTGAGTCCCGTATCAGTTATCGAGCCAATTCCAATAATTATGAAACCCATATGAGATACAGAGGAATAGGCTATTCTTTTTTTTAAATTACGTTGACCAGGAGATGTTAAAGCTGCATAGATTATTTGGATTGCGCCTACTATAATCAACCAGGGAGAAAATATAGAATGAGCATGAGGTAATAATTCCATATTGATTCGAACCAACCCATATGCTCCCATTTTTAATAAAATTCCGGCTAGAAGCATACAAGTACTATAATGTGCCTCTCCGTGGGTGTCTGGTAACCATGTATGTAAGGGTATAATCGGTAATTTAACAGAAAAAGCAATAAGAAACCAATATAGAGTATTATTTCCAGTGCCACCGGATACGATTGATTAGCTAATGTTTCCAAATTTAATGTTGGTTCGTTGGAACCATATAAACCAATACCCAGAACCCCTATTAATAGAAAAATGGAACCTCCCGCAGTGTACAAAATAAATTTTGTAGCGGAATACAGACGTTTCTTTCCCCCACATCGCTAGAAGTAGATAAACGGGAATTAATTCTAACTCCCACATGATGAAAAAAAGTAAAAGGTCTCGAGAAGAAAATGATCCTATTTGACCGCTGTACATTGCTAACATCAGGAAATGGAATAATCGGGAATCTCGAGTAACTGGCCGAGCCGCTAAAGTAGCTAAAGTGGTGATAAATCCCGTCAGTAAAATAGGTCCTATAGAAAGTCCATCTATTCCCAATCTCCAGTAAAAATCAAAAAAATGAATCCATTTATAATCCTCTGTTAATTGGGTTAATGGATCGTTCAATTGGAAATGATAACAGAATGTATAGGTAGTTAAAAGGAGCTCTAAAGTGCATATGCATATAGTATACCACCTTATTACCTTATTTCCTCTATGAGGTAGAAAGAAAATTAAAGAACCTGCGAATATCGGCAAAAGTACAATTATTGTTAACCAAGGAAAATAATTCGTGATAAAGACAAGATACACTTGGACAAAAAAACCCGTACTCAATAAAGAAAAAAGAATAATATATTATCTATTTTGAGCACGGGTTTTTGTCGGTAAAAAAAAATCAATTGTATTCAAAATGTATTTACGTGGTTTTTTCTGGAACGTATTAATACGCTAGACCCATGCTTCGAGTTGTTTCATGCCATAAATAAACTCGAACGCTCAAAAAATCCGTTGGACAGGCGGATTCACATCTCTTACAACCGACACAGTCCTCTGTTCTTGGAGCAGAAGCAATTTGCTTAGCTTTACATCCATCCCACGGTATCATTTCTAATACATCTGTTGGGCAGGCTCGCACACATTGAGTACATCCTATACATGTATCATAAATCTTTACTGAATGTGACATCGGATCTATAAGTTTTTGAATGTCATCAATTTTCGATCTAGTAAACTTGTAAATGGATCATATATTTAGACACTAGATGAATCAATGGATTTTACCATAATTTTTCTAATCAATCTAATTCCGGATCGAGTCATGAGATTGGCCCAAGATACTTTGATTTTTTACGTTTTTCTCAAACCTACGTATTATACATACTAATTTGAATTGATGAATATTCGAATTTCTATAATTAATAATATATAATTAATTAATATAATTAATTAATACTACTTATTTATTTATTCATTTATTCAACAAATTCGATTGATTGATACGAGTTGATTTTCTGTTACGATAAATTGACGAAACAATAGCTAACCCAATAGCTGCTTCGGCGGCTGCAATAGCTATAACAAAAATGGAGAAAATATCTCCTTTTAATTGTCGACTATCAAAAAAATCTGAAAATGTTACAAAATTTATATTAACCGCATTGAGGATAAGTTCAAGACACATAAGGGCCCTAACCATATTTCGACTCGTGATCAATCCATAGATACCAATAGAAAATAAATAGGCACTCAAAACAAGTACATGTTCGAGTATCATTGACCAGCTCCTTATTAATTTGGATTCATTTCAATATGAACAAGAATTCAACGTATTCAATTGACTATAATATAACAAGTACAAAACAAAGGAATAGATTGATATTTGGTAATGGATCAAAATAAAGAATTTCTATTTTATACATAAACAGTTTTCAAATATTTTTGAAGATAAATGGATTTGATAACAGAAAACAAAGTTGAATTTTGATTGCTAGTAATAGTTATAAAGATTTATCATTGACGAGCAACAGCAATTGCACCTATCAAAGCAACTAAAAGAATTATGGAAATGAGTTCAAATGGAAGAAAAAAATCTGTTGATAAATGAATTCCAATTTGTTGACTATTACCTATCAAATCTTGCTCGATAACTGGTTTGACTTTGTCGTCCAGATAATCCCGTACCAAGACGTATCTAAAATAGTAGTCATTAGTGAAACCAAAATACTTGTACAAACCAACGAAGTAATCCCATCTCCAACAGTCCAAAGATTCAAATCTTTGTAATATTCTGAACCATTCATGAACATCACAGCAAATAGAATTAAAACGTTTATGGCTCCTACATAAATAAGGAGCTGCGCAGCCGCTACAAAATGGGAGTTTGATAGAATATAAAATAAGGATATACAAACAAGAACCAATCCCAAGGAAAAGGCAGAATAAATTGGATTGGTAAGTAATACCACTCCTAGACTTCCTAATATAAGACCTGATCCCAGAAAAACTAAAAGAAAATCATGTATTGGTCCAGGCAAATCCATTATTATATGTAAAAGAAAAATAAATTGAAATGTTTTTCATGATTTTATTGACTCGACAAGGAATTTTTTTAGCATATGCTCCTAATTGCATTTAATTCAAATCGAATGGATTAAAAATGGGTCTAGGTCCAATTAGTGGACCAATATAATATGGTTTTCTCTTTACCCAAAAAATGGAAAAAGGGTAATTTAGCTCAAAACTTAAATTATATTATTAGATTCCATTTTCAATCTAACTTTAATCGTACTTTTTACCAACTAATCAACAGTTAATTGGAATTTTTAGTTATTGACCAACAAATAAAGAACTCATTCCTGTAGATTAGATCAAATTGAACCCTACTAATTGGTGGAGATTCCTCTTTAATCAAAAATCAAAGGGTTTTCACATTTTTTTATTTTATTATTATTTGAGGCGAATTCGAAATTGTTCGAATTGTATAATCGTTAATTACTGACATTGGTAAACGACCCAATGCGATTTGATTATAATTCAATTCGTGACGATCATAAGTAGAAAGTTCATATTCTTCAGTCATTGATAAACAATTTGTTGGACAATACTCAACACAGTTACCACAAAAAATACAAATTCCGAAATCAATACTGTAATTAAGCAAGCGTTTCTTTCGTATACCAGTTTCCAATTTCCAATCAACAACAGGTAGATCTATAGGACATACACGAACACATACTTCACAGGCAATGCATTTATCAAATTCAAAATGGATTCGGCCGCGGAAACGCTCAGATGTAATTAATTTTTCATAAGGATATTGAATAGTTACAGGTAAACGATTTGCGTGAGATAAGGTAATCATGAACCCTTGACCAATGTACCTTGCAGCTCGTACTGTTTGTTGACCGTAATTCATGAACCCAGTTACCATAGGGAACATATCGTAAAGATCTATGAATAATTTTATGTTTGTTTCTTTCTCTTGTTTGATATTTGAGAGAAGTCGTAAATCGAGAATATCCTAGTCCTTTTTCTTTCCTTTACAATGAAAGGAGTTGGAAAGAAGTTGTTAATAATAGATTACCGAGAGAAATGGGTAAAAGAAATTTCCATCCAAGATTTAATAATTGGTCTATTCTTAGTCTAGGTAAAGTCCATCTTGTTGTGATAGAAATAAACAAGAAGAAATAAGTTTTAGCTAATGTAATAAAAATACCAATTGTCGTTCCAAAGACTCTACCTACTTTATTTATTTCAAATAGCTCAGGAACGAATATGTAAGGAATAGAGATATTCCAACCCCCTAAGTAAAGAACTGTTACAAATAACGAAGAAACTAATAGATTTAGATAGGAAGCAACATAAAATAACCCAAATTTGATACCCGAATATTCGGTTTGATAACCTGCTACTAATTCTTCCTCTGCTTCTGGTAAAATCGAAAGGTAATCTCTCACATTCTGCTAGGGAAGAAATTAGAAAAATGAAAAACCCTATAGGTTGACGCCACAAATTCCATCCCCAAAAACCATATTTGGACTGGGCCTCAACTATATCAACTGTACTTGAACTGTTAGATAATCATAGTCGATGATAACATCACTGTTCCCATCGCTATTTCAGAACCGTACGTGAGATTTTCACCTATACGGCTCCTCGAGGGCCATCAATAAATCTAAGGACCGAATTGATATTATTTATATTGATATGTTTGTAGTATAATACTATAATATCGATTGGAAATTAAATATATATTCTATATAGATAGAGTCAAAACCTATCGGAAGGTCCTGAATTAGACCAATGGAATTCTGTCTGCTATAATAACTAAAAAAGCACTTCTGAATTGATCTCATCCTTTAATAATTTGAATTTTTCTTTGTTGAGTAATAACTTAATCCTTCAATAAAATACTCTTTCTAGAAATATTAATAGATATCTCAACCCATTCTTTTTGATTACGAAAAAAAAAATTATACATTAGTTCCTGAAAAATACCACGTTATCCCTATGAATATAGGAAAGAAGAAAAAGATTTTTTTTTTTTTTTTTTTTTTTTTTTCGTTCCTATTCTTCTTTCTGAAAAAGGGGGGTTTCAAAAAAAGGATTATTTCGTTCCTGATAGTCATTTTTGAATCTGTGGATAGGAGCATACTCTGAATCGGAATTGTGGGTAGTACTACTTGATCATTTCTACTAACTTAAAGTCCCAATTATTATTCTTTTTATCTTATGTAAAAATTATTTTTGGATAATTTACATAAAAAATCTCCATTACTAATCCTTTATGTATTTTGGTGTTCCTAACCATCCACTGATTTTTGCTCAATCACCCGTTAGGGTAATACATAGAAACCAGAGTGAAAACTCTATACGGTTGATCTTTTGAGTTGAGCCCGCTTCAAGCCAGGATGACTAATCAACCAATCTTGGGGTAAAAGTCTTGCTTATATTTTTTTTTTTTTTTTTCTTGTACGTAGGAAATGAGACTCCATTTTTTTACTGCTAATTTCTAAGCTGTTTTCTTTCACTCATACAACTATCTGATTTAGGTCATCAAACTGAATGATGAATAAAAAAAGGAGATATCTATTCAATTTCTTTTCGAAAAAAAAAAAAAGGAATAAAGAAAAGAAAAGTTTCTGTTTTGTTTTGAATCGCACGTAGAGATATTGATAACACACAAAGAGTTAATGGTATTTCATAACTAATCGATTGAGCAGCGGCTCGTAGACCACCTAAAAAAGAATATTTATTATTTGATCCATATCCTGACATAAGAAGTCCAATGGGAGCAATACTGGAAATGGCAATCCATAAAAAAACACCGATATTGAGATCAGATAAAACAAGGTGATAACTAAAAGGAATTACTGAATAACTTAGTAAAATGGATATAACTGCTATGGATGGTCCTATACTGAATAAACGAGTATCTCCTCGAGATGGAAAAAGATTCTCTTTGAAAATAAGTTTTGTCCCATCTGCTAAAGCTTGAAGAATTCCCAAAGGACCGGCGTATTCGGGACCAATACGTTGTTGTATTCCTGCGGATATTTCTCTTTCTAACCACACAATTACGAGTACACCTATTGTGATTCCCAATACAAGAGTCAAAATAGGTAAAAACATCCCTATGATTCCATAGACTTCTTTAAAGATTCCAATCTAGAAAAAGAATTTAGATCTTGTACTTCTGTTGTATCAATTATCATTTTAACGATCAACTTCTCCCATAATGATATCTATGCTACCTAGTATTGTCATAATATCGGCCAATTTCATTCTTTTAACTAACTGAGGAAGAATTTGCAAATTGATAAAACCAGGTGGACGAATTTTCCACCTCCAAGGAAAACCACTCTGATCTCCTATTAAAAAAATTCCCAATTCTCCCTTTGGGGCTTCAACTCTTACATAAAGTTCTTGCTTCGGCAATTCAAAAGTAGGAGAAGGTTTTTTACTAATGAATCGATATTCAAAATCATTCCATTCCGGATCCCTTTCTCTAGCAAAGCACCGGGTTTCTAAATTCTCATAGGGCCCCCCTGGAATTCCTTCCAGAGCTTGTTGAATAATTTTTATAGATTCCCTCATTTCACCGATTCGGACTAAATAGCGAGCTAATGAATCTCCTTCTTTTTGCCAATGGATTTCCCAATCCAATTCGTCGTAACATTCATAATGATCAACTTTACGAAGATCCCATTGGATTCCGGAAGCTCGTAGCATTGGTCCCGATAAACCCCAATTTATTGCTTCTTCTGGACCAATAATGCCTACTCCCTCAACTCGTTCTAAAAAAATAGGATTTCGCGTAATAAGTTTTTGATATTCAGAAACCGCTGTTAAAAAATAATCACAGAAATCCAAACATTTATCTATCCATCCATAAGGTAGATCGGCCGCTACTCCTCCGATACGAAAATAATTATGCATCATTCTCATACCGGTGGCAGCTTCGAATAGATCATATACTAATTCTCTTTCTCTGAAAATATAGAAAAAAGGGGTCTGTGCACCAATATCTGCCATAAAGGGGCCAAGCCATAACAGATGAGAAGCTATACGACTCAACTCTAACATAATTACTCTGATATAACTGGCTCTTTTAGGTACTTGAATATTTCCCAACTGTTCTGGTCCATTTACGGTTATTGCTTCTGTGAACATAGTAGCTAAATAATCCCAACGTGTTACATAAGGTAGATATTGTATAACTGTTCGATTTTCCGCAATTTTTTCCATTCCTCTGTGTAAATAACCTAATATTGGTTCACAATCAATAACATCTTCACCATCTAGAGTAAGGATGAGCCGAAGAACACCATGCATTGATGGGTGGTGAGGTCCCATATTGACTATCATGAGGTCTTTTCTTGTAGTTGTTACATTCATAGGTTATTCCTCGATTCATTCTTTCATGAATTGCTGAAAATGAAAACAAGTTCATTAAAATTCAAGATCGAATAAAAAAATAAAATAATTCAAATTCCTTTTTCACTTAACGAGTTTTTGACTCCCGAATATCCAGCTGACTAATTAATTCTTTATAACGTATTCTATTTTTCTTTGACAAATAAGACAGCAGTCGTTGGCGTTTTCCCAGGATTTTACGTAAACCTCTCTGAGATAAATAATCTTTTCGGTGCAACCAAATGTGAAGTCAGTCTTCGTATCTTATTGGTGAAACGAAATACTTGAAATTCAATGGACCCCCTGTTTTCTTCTTTTTCTTCTTGTGAAATAACTGAGATGAATGAATTTTTTACCATAAAACGGATTTTCTATCCTCTTTTTTTTTAATGGATTTTACTGATCAGTAAGAATAATGCTAGTCATTTTAATTTGGTATACACAATAATCTTAATTTCTTTATGAACTCCTAATTTTATCAAATAAAATGAATCAATCCAATTTTCTTTTCAATTTTATTCGTATAGGAATAGGAAAATTAGTATAGGAATAGGAAAGGGTGATATATTTCTACATTTAGAAAAGAGAAACAATTTTGGATCGAAATCTAATAATAAATAAAAAAAGAAAAAATAAGAAGATTCCGTTAATCATTTCTAGATCTATTGGATATTGAAAAATGCATTGAATTAGTATTCATGTATCAGACTGGAAGGTAAGACAATACAATACATAGGTGCAACTCTTTTTTTTCATATACCATACATATATGGTACAGAATATATATGAAAAACGCATAATTAACAAATTTGCAATCGTGGATACATATGTATCCTTATCATAGTGAAGCGGCCCCCATTATTGGTATCAAACCAATATCGATTCATACAAGATAAATCTTCTAATCGATAATTAGGCCAAAGAAAGAACTTTAATTTTATTAGTTTCTTTTTATCAAAATGTTTTCTTTTATCCAAAAATTCACCCCAGTTTTTTACGTTGTTGCAAAATACTGGATTTTTATGAATACCATTTCTCTTCCTCGAATTGAAACAAATTAGAATTCTTAATTCTCGACGTCTTTTAGTGGATAAAACCTTTTCGGGAACAAACAACAAATCATAATCATTTTTGTATCTATTTTCAGCCATTTTTGGATGTCTTGCAATGGATTTATCCAAATTAATCTTAGCAACATAGCTTTTTTCTCGGTATATTTGATTAATTTTGGGCTTACTCTTATGAAACAATGAAATATTTAGACTTTGATACATAATCAATTGTCCATCATTTTTTATAAACAAACGAATTGGTTCGATAATTAATATACCTTTTTTCATTAATTCTGTAAGAGTTAAATCCTTTTGAATAATCAAAATATCTAAACTCATTTCTCCCCTTTGAATAGAGGATATAGCAATTTCTCTTGGATTTATTAGTCTAAGTAGGAGACAATATATTTTGATATTATTGATCATTTTTTGATTTAAAGAATCATCCCATCTCAATTGAAAACGTAAATACCTTTTTAGGAAAAAATCAAGCTCTACTTCCGTGTTGCTCTTATATTCTTTTTTCTTTCTACGTTTTTTCATATCGGAGCTTGCATAATCTTCTCCAATATCTTTTTCTTGGTTTGAGAAAAGTGATCCAAGATTCGCTTGATTTTGTGCATCTAATTCAAGATTATCTCGAATTGCGGATTCTTTTTCTTCTTGATTTCAATTCTCTAATTCAATCGATTTTTCTTTTCATTCAAAAATAGAAAAAGGTCCCTTTTGTTCTTTCTAGTGATGTTTTTATTTTCACTAACATTTTCATAAAAATTTAAAAGAAGTAGTTGGATTGGTATGATCCACGGTTTCATAATATATGTATTATAAAGGATCACAAATTCTGGAAAGAACCAAAGGTTTCGATTTGATATGGGACGACTTAGTATTTCTTCATTCATTGCCATCCAATCAAAAAGATCTTTTTTTTTGTTGGATGTCATAATTCCTCCATTTTGGGAAATTTTAAGAAAAAAAAGACCTTTTTGATCCATTTTATCAATTATTTGATAATTATTAAACCCAGTCTTAGTATTTTTATTACCATTGGTATCGATATCAATCCAGGACTCAATATTGACTTTATTTCGAAGACAAAAATCGAAAATTCTCCAATCCAAATATTTTCTATCTGTAAATTTATCTAGATTGAGAATATCATCATTTTCTAAATTAATAGGGATAATACCTCCTGGCATATTAATTAATTTACCTTTTTTATATATCTTGTTGTAATTATAAGAAATCTCTTGTTTATTATTTAAACGTAATGGTGATACATAAATATGTGAATCCTTCTTATTTTCATAATTAATCGATTTATATGAGAAAAGGTCATATCCATAGTATTTTTGAAGGTTATATTTTGAATTTGATAATGAATTTAATTCAAAATCATTTAATTTTTTGTAATTAATTAATATTAATCGATCTTTTTCATCTGAATGCCTTTTGTTTAAATCTTTATTTTGCACTATACGTGTTTGATTGAATCTATTTCGCCATTTGTGTGGTACTAATCGATACCATTTAATCGGAGATAAATCATATTGATAATGACCCCTTAACCAGTTTTTCCATTGAATCATTTCCGAATTCAAAATATTTTTATGTTTTAATTCAGGATAAAAAATTCCTTGTGTTTCAAAATAATCCTTTATTTCATTCTTAAGAAAAAAAGATGTTCCGTGATATTGAAGGACATATCTTAACTTATACAAATTACAAAATTGCGTTTGATATAATTGGTAAAATACATATGCTTGTGAGAAGGAGGATAATAAAATCTTTGAATTTTTTTTACTAATATCAGAAATTGATTTTTTTTTAGTCCAAATAAAACGAATTGTATTTTTATTTGTTTTAGCTATTTTTTCTTTATTTGTTTCATTATTGTAAATGTATTTATCGATCATTTTTGTTGAATTATCAAAAAAAAGTTGTGTAGTGATCCTCGGACTATTAATGATACAGATAAGTATATCTATGTATATCCTTTCAATTAAAAATTTGAAAAAAGAATATGATTTACGGATTAATCGAACATTTATTCTTTTGAATTTCTTTAATTTCTGCCAAATATTTTTTATTGATGCTAATAGTTTAGTAGGATAACTTATTTTATCAGAACTAATTTTATTAGAACTAATATTTATATTGATTTCCGGAGTTAAAAATCCTTTTTTATTATTTTTTGTAATTTTTTCTATTTGATTCCTGATTGTGCTGGTTCTATCATCCAGATCTTTCATTTTTTTTTCTGTCAATGAAGAATCTGTCAAATCCATAAATCGAATTTGAATGGACGATTCATTAATCATCCCATTACTGATTACCCCATTTTTTTCTTTTTTAGTTTCACTCAATTCATCTATTTTTCTTAATCCAAATAATTGAATTGGGTTTATTTTGGAAAGTTCTTTTATTATTCCTTTTAAAAATAGAATGGTTTTCATGACCGATTTTTTTTTCTTTCTTTTGAAAGGTTTAAAAAAAGATTTATTCTTTCTTTTAAAACCTGTATAACTAAAAAAGGATTCTTTTGTAATTTTATAATTTTTTTTCTGAGTTCTTTAAAAATGGGTTCAAAAAATGAACGTTGTTTTCTGGGAGAACCAAAAGGAACTTCAGTTTCCATTCCCCAAACTGTTAAAAAACAAAAATCGTTTTTTTGCTCTTTATTTCTCAGCGGATCTTTCTGGCGAGGTGGCACTTTGGCACTTTAGATCTGTGCCAAGGTTTAAGGTAAAAAGGAAATAGGATCTTTATCTGAATACCGTCTGTCAACCAATTTTTTGGAAATTCGGTTTCTGATAATTGAACACCATTATAGGTGCATTTAACATGGATTTCTCTATTCCAATCTTTTAAGTCCTCAGACCACTCGGGAAATTGAAATAATAATATACGGGCTATATTTTTAGCTATTATCACTGAAGGGAATAGAATATATTTTCTAAGAAAAGATTGGGTTATTAATAGGGATCCTCTTATTGCTTGAGCAAATAAAACTCTATCCCAGGTTTGGGCTATTTCTAGTCGTGCTTTCTCTTGTCTTTTGTATTCTTCTCTTTTGTCTTCCTCTTTTTTTTTCTCATTTTCTTTTTTTCTTTTCCTCGGTATAATCCGCGATTCTTAATTCTGTTGTTTTTTTATACATCCATTTTTTCAAAATGAATTTTATCATCCCGGAGATATCAAAAGAAAAAAGGGGTTTGCCTATTCTGTCCAAAAAAAGAGGAGAATGCACATTTGCTTGAAACAATTCACAAATAACTGTTTTACGTCTTTGAGCACGCATAGAGCCTTTGATTATGTCTCGACGAAAATCTGATTGTTGTGAATAACGTATGAAAGTCACTTCATCGGCTTCATCAAGATTATTAGTATTTTTGCTATTAGCATCAGTATTTTGATCGTTATCAGTAAAAATTAGTACATACTTGGTTTTTCTGGAACGAATCTGATGATCCTCTGCCACGATTTCTTCGTTTTCTCCTTCCTGTTGTTCCAAATTGTTGATTAATTTGTATGAACATGAAGGAACTTTTTTACTTATTTCTTTTATTCCAATAGATTTTTTTTTTTATTCTTTTAGTCTTGGGCTCATTTATAACTGCGTTGAAGAAAATTTTCAAAATTTTTATTTGATCTTCTGAATGAATTGTTCCTTGTTCGGTTTCTGGAAATGGAAAAAAGAAAGTTTTTTTTTTTTCTGTTGATAATGAATTTTTATCAAATGTATCTATTTTTTCTTCAAATTTTTCCTGATCAGTAGTAAAAAGTATACTATGAATCTTATTTATCCAACCTGTCTCGATGTAATTTTTTATGGACATTTTTTTTAGTATTTGGTATGAAAAAAAGAATTTCACCCTTCCACGACCGGGCCCATTCAAAAAGGGATCATATATTTTAGGCAAGTATTCTTTTTTATTTTCATCATTACACAATCTAGTTCTTTTTTCGAATACATCTAGAGTAATGGATCCTTTATTTAGAGTTTCCATTCGATTTCGAAATTTTTTGCTCAAGTTGTTCTTTTTTTGGTCATTAGTATAAATCCAATGATCATACAATTCATCAGAGGCTAGTTTTTCTCTTGTCAACAAAGAAATTTTTCTTTCTATCATTTCCAAGAAAGTTGACAAACTGGGGGGATACGTAAAAGATATTCTTTCTTTTCCATTGTTTCGACATATATAAAAAAAATATTGTGACACTTCATTTCTTACGGCATTTTCAAAGTGATTGTTTTTTATATATCGTAATGGGCGATTCCATCGTTTATAGTCGAAAAGAAGAGTCACAAGAGGTTTTTCAAACCATAAAAAAAATGGATCTTTTTTCAATTTAAATATTTCTAACTTCGAATTCTCTTTATTTTTATTCCTATCCATATAAGAAGTTTTATAAACTTGGCTATCTTTATAGAATGTCTCTTGAAAGTTGAATTCATCCCTTGTTTTTTCCTTTTCATTCACTCGGATCTCTTCCCTTTCATCGATTTTGTCCGGATCCTCCTTTTCTTCCGAAAAAAGAGAAGGATCTTCTTCGGTGGATCCCTCTTGTTCCTGTTTAGTCCCCTTCGTTTCGAAAGTTGTTTCTATTTCTACATCTGTTTCTTCCTCGCCTTCCCCCCTTTCTTCCGTTTCTGAGGTTTCTTTGAATTTTTTAGTAACAATGGGTGACGGTATTCTGCCTAAATAGTAAACACAGGTAATAAATAAGAGAATACTAAAGATTCGAGCCATAGAATTTCTCAATTCTGACACAAGGTACTTATTCGATCGAATGTACTTATTCGA
>CM029464.1:63626203-63631203 GCA_017140185.1 Eucalyptus polyanthemos subsp. polyanthemos | reverse complement strand
TTAACGTATAATTAGATCGGGTAATCAGTCAAATTAAGAAATTATGAACAGAAGCTCGTTGCTTTTTCTTTCTTTATACTTTTTCTTTCTTTATAATTAATTGAGGTCATAGGACTCTATCCATTTATTCATTCGACCCAACTCTGAATTCATTTCATTTTTTTCTCACTAAGAATTCAAACAAGGTTTTGAACTGATCCAGGATCCAGTAAGAATGAAATATTTTCAGAATTCTCTATTGATACGACATGCTGTTTTTTCCAGTCATTCCTTTCAGGATCAGTCGTGGTCTTACAAACTCTACCGAAGGTATGAACGAATCCGTTACTTCATATAAATGTGTAAAAGATGCTAGCCGCACTTAAAAGCCGAGTACTCTACCGTTGAGTTAGCAACCCGAAAAAAATTAGGATATGTAGATACAATCGGAATAAAATAAAGAAATTCAATTGTACGATGCAATCAAAACAGCAAACTAGCAATAAAATTCCAATTGATTCTGAAATTATGAATCAAAAAAAAAATAAACAGATCCAATAAGAATAATCCAATTTTCAGATAAAAAAAAGTCAATTTGGATAGACTGCCTCTTCTCGCTTATGTTATCCATTTTTTTTTTAACCAAAAAAGACTTCTTGTTTGTATCACAACCAATCGAACGAACCCATATATAGATAGATATTTTTTGTTGAATGAAGTAAAGTAAAAAAACGAAATCTAAGAAATAAAAATATAAGGAAGATAAATAAATCCATTTCTACACGATCGAATTATATTTGTTCAATACACTGTTGTCAATATGAATAATTAGAAAAGAATACAATAAAAAAAAAAAAAAAGTATAAATAGAGCAAAAGAAGAGGAGGGGAGTGGGGAAAGTATAGTAGAAAAAAACTTATACTTATACAAAGCTATATACGAATCACCCACACCCTCTTCTTTTGTATTTCATTAATTGACTTTCCTTTAAATTAAGACGAAATTCTCTAAAAAGAAACCCCCGCTTTCTTTAAAATATCATAAACAGTTCCTGTAGGTTGAGCACCTTTTTCAAGAAAAAATAGAATAGCAGGAATATTTAAATACGTTTGATTATTTATCGGATCATAAAAACCCACTTTCCGAAGATCTCTTCCTTCTCTTCGGGATCGGACATCAATTGCAACGATTCGATAAACGGCTCATTGGGATAGACGTAGATAAACTAGAACCCCCCCTAGAAACGTATACGAAGCTTTCTCTTCGTACGGCTCGAGAAATTAGAAGATATGTCTATGTATACAATTCGAATGTCAAATAGATCTATAAAAGCATTAAATCAAATCAATTAGACTAAGATTATTTAATACTTTTTTATTCTTCTTTTTCTTTATCAAAAAAAAAAAATAATTTGTATTCTCAAAACTCAAGTTGAGTAACTCGGAAATATGAAATAGCTCAAAAGAAAACCCTTATGTATTTGATTTTTTGAGTGGTCTCTAACCCCTTTTTCTTTGTCTCGTTTAGAATATATTTGGACTCCTTGTTCTTGATCTAGTTGTCGAGACAATTAAAAAAAAGATATTTCCTTGTTCCAAAATATTTTATCTTTGCCTTGAATCATTGGGTTTAGACATTACTTCGGTGATTTTTAATCGTTTCAAAATGGCAGCAACACGGCCCTTTTTCTGATTTATTTCTATCAAAGAATCATAAACGGTTGATTCCCGCAAGATACACTTTTGATCAAAAGAGTTTCACTAATTCCAACAAATTTTCCTTTTTTGGATTTGAAACTTGCTCGAATTGGATCCTTTCGATTTAGAAATCGAAAATAGACTACACTTACGAAGTTGTTCCAACTTATTAATTGGCACTAACCCTAGATCCTTGCCCTGAGAAATGAATCAATACTTTCTACTCGAGCTACATCACATACTGTTTACACTACAACCCAAGAAAAAATGAGGTTTCGAGTGGAACAGAACAAAGGATGTCGAGCCAAGAGCACCTTCATTCCTATATAATAAAAAGGGTGGGTGTAAGAATCCACAACTGATCATGTCCTTCAAGTCGCACGTTGCTTTCTACCACATCGTTTCAAACGAAGTTTTACCATAACATTCCTCTAGTTTGGAACTGATATGTAATTGATTCAATTAGGGAATCATGAATAGTCATTTGTTCGGTCGTTCCATTGGTTTCTAAAGAAGTCTTAGAAAGAATTCAATTTAATCCTCGATTTTCTTTTTATTGGATGAATGCAATATTTTTATTTTATTTATTAATTTCTAAATATTAGGAAGAAAAAAGTTCTTTGTATTGAATCTACATTGCATCTTCAAGTAACTTGAGAGGATATATTCAACAATCTTAGACTTCTTCGAATATCAAATACTCATAAGAAATCATTCATTCAAATAGTTATTGAATTGAAAAAAAACCTACCTGGATATCACTATTTGAATAAAGTTTTCCTAAAGATTGCATTTATCATCATAAATAATTCATCTTTGAATTAAACCTCAGTGATTAAAAAAATATAGATAGATAGAAAAAGAAATAAATTTCTTTTTTTCGTGGAGTGAATAAAAAAAAGTTGATGTAAAGGAAGATTTAGGCTCTTTTTCTTTCATTTCATACTGAAAAATAAAATCATAAAAAAAAGAATTCCCTCTATCAGATAGACTGAACAATTGTCATTGGAATGAATTATGAATATTCAATATAGAATATTTCAAATTAACGGATCCAAAATCTTTTTCAAAAAACCAAAAAACGTTATCACTGAAATAGAACGACAATAATACATTAAGCATTTCCTCATTTTACGCGTAGTTTCTTTGACTGGTGGGGGTTCGTTCAATAATTTTTATTTAAAGCAAGGGGAATAGAATATAGGATGTATGAATTCCCCCCTGTATATATTATTACATATATTTACAATTATATATGCGAACCAAATCAAATACGAAATGAAATACCTAAAAATGAGGTTCAAAGAAAATAGATACGTTATATGTATGTAACTTGATTATTTCTTAATCCAATTTTCCAATTTGTACAAGCACAGCTAGTTAAATTGCTATCTTACATTGTTAATTAATTCTTATTATATGGGACGTAAGGCTTTTCGAAGTAACTAACTTAAACTTCAATATGAATATTCAATATTCAAAGTATAAGGGGATGGACATACGATGAAAAGCGCATTCAACCTCTTTTGCAACTTTTTTTTTTTTTTTTTCTTTATTTCCAATTCTTCGAATCTAGATTCCTAGATCACAACTCGATTCAGTTTCATCTATATGTATCTTAGTTGAATTTAATTTGTGAAAAAATAGGATTTAAAGAAGAATAGAATCATTAAAAATCAGAAACAAGAATCACATAATATCCAATATTTAACTCTTAAAGAGTAGAGAAGGTAGTTCAAAAAACAGAAGGTAGTTCAAAAAGAAAACCTTTCTTTATTGTGATAATAGATATTTCTATCTATGTTTCTATCTATATATAGAATAGGTATTCCCTGGGACGGAAGGATTCGAACCTCCGAATAGCGGGACCAAAACCCGTTGCCTTACCACTTGGCCACGCCCCATTTCAATTTCTATTCAATACTACTAAAGAGTAGTATTGTTTTTGGTTGTTCGTCAATTCCAATCTAAAATAAATATCTATGGACTCTATTGTTCCTAGGGTTTTGACACGTGTAGATATACAATGAAGCTGAATTTATTGATCATTACATATAATTCAATTAAGATATTGTATAAAAGTATGATTTCTTCTATTCTTTTTTGAGAATTGAAGGATTTTTGATTGGGTGAGTTCAAAGAAGGATTTTTTGGTATCCCTTACCTTTTTTTTTTCATTTTTAAGGGATATCAATTATCAATAACAATAACTCAATCAAAATACAATTATCTCCAAGTCCAAGAAAAAAAAAATGTTTGTTATGCTTAATATCTTTAGTTTGATCTGTATCTGTCTTCATTCCACCCTTTATTCAAGTAGTTTTTTCTTAGCCAAATTGCCTGAGGCCTACGCTTTTTTGAATCCAATCGTAGATTTTATGCCAGTAATACCCCTTCTCTTTTTTCTCTTAGCCTTTGTTTGGCAAGCTGCTGTAAGTTTTCGATGAGATCTTTAATACTGTCCTAGACATGATTTATTCGAAACAAAAAAAAATTGGAACAATGGATAAGATCGGATAAGTCTTACAGCATGAACATGAACCCTCGATTCAAACAATTCTTAGATAGCTGCAAAAAATCTGACTCCCCTCTTTCCTCATTCGGATTCTTTTTCATTTATTGAAAAACCCTTTTAGAGTCATTTCAAAATAGGAAAGATTTTTTTTTTTATGAAAGACTCGACTCTTATTCCAAATGAATTTCTGAAAATTCTTTTTGATTTTTGATTTCGAGAAACCATTTTGTTTATTGGTGTCAAAATAGGATATGGGGTATAAAAATGGAGAATCTATTCTCTTTTTTTTTTTGAAAAAAAAAGATCTTGGAGATTGTGTAATGCTTACTCTCAAACTCTTTGTTTATACAGTAGTGATATTTTTTGTTTCTCTCTTCATCTTTGGATTCCTATCTAATGATCCAGGACGTAATCCTGGACGTGAAGAATAAAAAAGCCTTTCTTTTTACTTGCTTAATTTTTCAATGTTCTTACTTAGGATTTTATCTATTTTACTTAGGATTTTATCTATTGTACATCCTTATTTATTATATGAAATAAAAAAAAAAACAAAAACAAAGGAAAGGTTTTGAAAAAAAAAATAAATAAAATAACAAGTCATCAACGGAAACGGAAAGAGAGGGATTCGAACCCTCGGTACGAAAAACTCGTACAACGGATTAGCAATCCGACGCTTTAGTCCACTCAGCCATCTCTCCCAATTGAAAAAGGATAATTACTATCTTACATTACACAAAAAGTAAGGCTTGAAAAAAAGCCTTTCTTTTCTTTATCTCTCTTTATTTTTTTTTACTCTATTAATATATACA
>CM029464.1:63611203-63618703 GCA_017140185.1 Eucalyptus polyanthemos subsp. polyanthemos | reverse complement strand
TGACTGTCATTCGGAATGGTTTGTGGATTCCGAACAGCTATACTGGCGGAACCTAATAAGATAGCAATTACAACCCAAGAAGTAATAAGGACTTGGCCATGGACTTGAAAACCTCCTATTTGCCAATAGAAATGTTGGCCTACTTCCACACCCGATATATCGTATAACCCTTTTAGTGTGTTGGTGGAACATGATAAAACATTCATATTGCCCTCTGACAGAAATAGAACTTTAAAGGGAATTATTTTGATTCAACCATCTCTTTTTCGACTTGCTTAGTTGAATTTTCTATTTTGGATACGAACTAATCACATAATATCCGCAGTAATTTGGATCTCTTTTATGCGATTCAAGAGTAGTAACCGATTCCAGAAATTTATGAAGTTCAAAAAATAATTTATTTATCTTATTATTAATCAAGGATTTCGTATATAGCTAGAACGACCCTCACAAATTGCAAATACTAATTTGTTAAGAATTAATCGGATTGAAGCTATAGCGTCATCATTTGCTGGAATCGAAATATCTGCAAGATCCGGGTCACAATTTGTATCGATTAAACAAATTGTTGGAATTCCCAAAGTGATACATTCTCGAAGAGCCGTATATTCTTCTTGTTGATCAACAATAATTACAATATCAGGTAACCCCGTCATATATTTAATCCCGCCCAGATATGTTTGCAAGTGAGATAATTGTCTCTTCAACATAGCTGCGTCTCTTTTCGGAAGACGATTGAGTCTCCCCGCCTTTTGTTCCGTTCTCAAGTCCCTGAACTTATGAAGTCTCGTTTCTGTAGTGGACCAATTCGTTAACATACCACCGAGCCACTTTTTATTAACATAATGACATCGAGCCCTTATTGCAGCCCGTGCTACTGAATCAGCTGCTTTATTCTTGGTACCAACAATTAAAAACTGTTTTCCCCTACTTGCTGCATCAAAAACTAAATCACAAGCTTCTGATAAAAAACGAGCAGTTTTAGTAAGATTTGTAATATGAATACCTTTACGCTTGGCAGAAATATAAGGTGCCATCCTAGGATTCCATTTCCTAGTACCATGACCAAAATGAACTCCCGCTTCCATCATCTCTTCCAAATTGATATTCCAATACCTTCTTGTCATTTCTCCCCCCACTTCCGCTTTTTTTTTTTGAAAAAAAAAAAAAAAAAAGCGACGAGGTTGCCCTGAACTAAATAATTGTTCCGATGGAACCTTTTCTTCTACCGGAGATTGGCCATGTGGATGTCGATACACAATCCAAACCCCTACCCTCTATTCGTTATTATCTTTTTTTCGATTACCCAAAAAAATGACCATAAATAAAGAGTTTTTTGAATTTTAATTAAAAAAAAAAGTATGAATCCACTTTTAGGAATCATTAAATCCTCGAAATGATTGTTCTGATGTATCATGAAACTTCTTTGAAATGGAAGAATCAAATAATTCTCTGTGGTGGAACAAAATATCTCCGATTTCCCCCTCGAAAAAATGCTTCTTTTTGGTTTTCAAAGGAATGTTCTTATGTTGCCTTGAACGATGCACTAATCCTTTGAATCCGGTACCAACGGGTATCATCCCTCCTATAACAACGTTCTCTTTTAGGCCTTTCAACCAATCGATACGGCCCCGGAGAGCAGCTTTGGCTAAAACTCGAGCAGTTTCTTGAAAACTCGCTTCAGATATGAAACTTTGAGTATTCAAAGATGCCCTTGTTATTCCCAATAGGATGGCGCGGTAACAGATCGATTCTTCCAAAGCGCGCCCCGTTCGCGCCGCTCGCAACAATCCAATTAGTTCTCCAGGTAAAAAAACATTAGACATTCCATCCTCTGAAACCAACACCTTTGATGTTATTTGGCGTACAATAATTTCTATGTGCCTATTATGGATTTGCACCCCCTGGGATCGATAAACCTTTTGGATCTTATTAACCAAAGATATACGACTTTGCACTATAGTTAGTTCAGCCCCAATCAAGAATCCCCAAGGAATTCCAAGAATTTTTTTTATATGCTCGTTCCAACCCTCAATTCTTTTTTCTAGGTTCATCGATATTGAATCAATTGAACGCACTTCTAACACTTGTTCCACTTTTGGAAGACCCTGCGTTATATCACCGGATCTCGATTTTTCATATATAAATGTAACTAATGTATCTCCTTCGTAAAGGATTTCTCCATAATGACCATGAACAGTTGCTCCTGGAGTGGCCAAATAAGGCTTGGCGTATCTTATTACTACAGAGTCAACTTGAACAATCAAAACTTGACCCGATTTGAGATGGGGTCCGTTTTTGGATATACATACATTTTCACAAATAAACTGTCCAAGACTAATTATTGTGGATCTTTCTTCAAAATAATTATGATAATAATTATGATGGAGAAAATACCAATTCAAATTGAATGAATTCAAAACGATGTTACTGCATGAATCGGGATTCAAAATTCTCCCATTTTCATCCATTAAATAATAGTTAATTACTTGAAAAGTCTGTTTTAAATTTTCAAGTTGCAAATATTTAGTTACCAAAATAGGATTATGAGTTATTAAATAGTAAAATGAATAAAAATTCACAAATTGAAGGACTGTTCCTAAAGGGCCAATCGAATTCCTAATTTTAATTATAGGATCTTTTTTAATTGATTCTTTTATCACATTGTGATATTTTCCAGCGTTGAATGGACCCATTCGGAAACAATTAGATGATGACAAAATTATCAAAGATGGACATTCCTTATTTTTATTTAACAACGTGCGAATAGTTCCTTGATTTTGGCTAAGTAATTGTTGAATTTTTGTCTTGGAATAAAAGGGATTGCTATTGGTGTGATCTGACACATTATCTGAATCTGAGATCAATCCTGAGCCTGAGGGATCATTCCTTTTTCTGAGATACGAAATAGGGAATTTCACTAAGTCAATTCTTAGGAAATCTCGAATCAGACCATTTGTACTTACTTCAACAAAGGAAGTATGAGCCTCTTCGATAGAAGAACTTTTTTTGTCTTGGTCCCAATTCAAAATTAAACAAGTCCGAACTAATTGAATACTTGTATCAGAAATTCCCCGAATTGGTTTGCCATTTCTGTAAACAATATAATTGACAACTCGAAGTTGCATATTATCCCTTTCTTGTAACAGATCCGGGGGAAGAGTGTTGCTAAATTTATACCGTCCAATACTTCATATGTCACTACGGGTCGAACTAAAACAAAATACTTTTTCTTAGTAGGTGTGATCCGTTGGACATAGATCCAATTTTTCCATTTTTTGGATTCCTTAGAATTTGTTTTTCCTGTTCCTGGGGGTATCAAGATGCCACTGTGTCGGGATATCTTATCTGTCTCTCCAGGAAAATGGATATCTCCAGAAAAGATTTTCAGTTCAATCCTTTTTTTTTTTCTCTCCACTCGGACTAATCCGCCCACTCGGCTTCTTGTATTTAAAGCGATTCGTGTATCTACTCCAATCAGACTATTGTTCCGTACCATTATCGAAGAAGATTCAGGGAAAATATGCACTTCTTCGGGAATGAAAAAAAATGGATCTAGTTTCATTTGGCATTTTTGCTTAAATTCTTTGATTCCTCGATACTCAATCAAATCCTCTTTTTTAACGACTGAATGAACCCCTAGAGTCCCATATTTAATAATTCCCGAACTCTTTCTTCTATATCGAGGATCATCGAAATAAGCAAGAATACTATTTCTACGTAAAATTCCATTTATCGGTAGTTCAATCGAGATACCTGAATGGGGCATTAGTTCTTTCTTTCGTTCTTGAATCGATTGTAGTGGAATAAGAAATCGATTTCTTCGCCTTTTTGCCAATAAATCAGAATTCTCGTGGAAAGTAGTAGGATATTTGAGATTACAATGAACAATAGATATGATTCGATTAAGTTCTGAATAATCAGGAATCCTATCTTCTTTTATTTTACCAGAAAAATCAGAACTACATAATTCGTATCTCATTTGATCATTATTCACTGAGAGACTCGAAATATATCTTCGTTCTCTTTCTGTCGAACGAAGATTCATTTGGTCTTGATCCTTGTAGAGTGAAAAAGGGACTCTACTGGATCTGCACGAACCCCCTGATAATATCCATAAATGGCTTGTTTTTGGTAAAAGATGGACATTACTATATGTAAATTCAGGTGCATGGTACACATCGGTGCTCCAGTGCATTTCTCCCTCTGATTCAGAATAAATATGTTTTCGAACCCTCTCTTTCAAATTGAAAGTGTATGTTCCCGCGCGAATTTCAGCAATCACTTGTTCTGATTCTACATATTGATTATTTTGAACCAAAAGAAAACTTTTTGGTGGAATAGTCACGTTATGTAGAATATCTTCACTCTCAATAGTTACATACAAGTCTATAGAACATAGAAAGGCAGGACCCATGACGCGTACGTGTGGGATGAACCAAATCGTCATTGAATTTGATTTTTCCATTAGAGGGGGCTCGTACATGTTCGGCAGTACCACCTGTGAATACTCCGCCGGTATGAAAAGTTCTTAATGTTAGTTGAGTCCCTGGTTCTCCAATAGATTGACCCGCAATAATACCTACAGCTTCTCCCAATTCGACCAGGTCGCCATGAGTAGGACTCCTACCATAACATAATCGACAGATCCAAGATGTACTCCTACAAGTAAAGGGGGTTCGAATAGATATTGGTTGTGTTCGAAAGGTTATGAATCGATTGACAAGTCCAATTCCAATATCTTGATTTCGAATGGCAATGCATCGTGGGCCCATATAGATATCGTCTGCTAATACACGACCAATTAATGTTTGAATAAAAATTCTTTCCGGCATCATCCCATTTCGAGGACTCACAGAAACCCCTCGGATGGTTCCACAATCTGTTCTGCGTACAACAATGTGTTGTACTACTTCAACAAGTCTGCGCGTAAGATATCCAGCATCTGATGTTCGTACAGCAGTATCCACAACTCCTTTGCGGGCTCCGTAGCAAGAAATGATATATTCTGTTAAAGATAGTCCTTCGCGTAAATTGCTTTGAATGGGTAAATCAATCATTTGTCCTTGAGGATCTGACATTAATCCTCTCATACCTACTAATTGGTGTACTTGAGATGCATTTCCTCTGGCTCCCGAAAAAGACATTATATGGACTGGATTAAAGGGGTCTGTCATCCTAAAATTAGGATTCATTTCTTGTCGCAAATATTCACTTGTAGCATACCATACCTCAATGGATTGGCGTAATTTTTCTACTGCATGTACATTCCCATAATGATGGTGTTTTTCCAAAATCAAACTTTGTTGTTCAGCATCTTGTACTAACCATCCCTTCGAAGGTATTGTTAAAAGATCATCAATCCCTAATGAAATGGATGTAGCAGTGGCTTGCTGGAAACCCAGAGTCTTTACTTGATCCAGAATGTGTGATGTATATGCCATTCCGAAGTGATCTATTAATCTGCTAATAAGTCTTTTAATGGCAGTTCCATCTATTACTTTATTGTGAAAGACTAGATTGACTCGTTCTGCCATAAGTACCTCCATATTCTGCTGAGTGGGATTCGACAATGAGTTTGAGTCAATGATTGGAAAACTTCCTTTTCCCGATCTTAATTCACCTAGAAATTAAGGAACTAGGGTCCTAGTTGAACCAGAGAGACCCGAATTCACACTGGTGTCATAGAATTACTTAATTTAGATACCATATGATTAGGTACCAAATGAGCAGGCTCGACAAAACCCTTGTATAGCTTCTTCGATTTCTCGAAAAAGAGAAATATGACCGACAGTTGTTCGAATGTATATACAAATAATTTCTTTTTTTACACTTCTTACTATTAGATAGTGCCCATAAATTTCATGATAGGTACCCAAAGATTCATAGTGAATCTCGATAGGAACTTCTCTTGAAGCAATAATGCGTTGATCTAGTCGCCATCGAAGCCACAAAGGACTATCTAAATTGATTCTTTTCTGTCGATAAGCTCCAATTGCATCATAGGAATTACAAAAAAAAGGTTCTTTTTTTTTTTTTTCTATACTTATAGTTATTATCATAAGTTCTTTCATTTTGATAGTTTCTGCGATTCCATGGATTATACCTATTTGTACAAATACCTCGGCGATTCCCACTCGTTAATACATATAGACCAATAAGCATATCTTGGGTTGGTACGGAAATGGGATCCCCAATAGCTGGAGACAAGAGATTCATATGAGAAAACATAAGTAAACGAGCCTCCGCTTGAGCCTCCAAAGATAAAGGTACATGAACAGCCATTTGATCCCCATCAAAGTCTGCATTGAATCCCTTACGAACTAATGGATGTAAACAAATAGCACGTCCTTCCACTAAAATGGGTTGAAATGCCTGTATGCCTAATCTATGCAGAGTAGGCGCTCTATTCAGCAATACGGGATGCCCCTGCATAACTTCTTGCAGTATTTCCCATACAATGGGCTCCTTTTCCCGAATTTTACTCTTAGCAACTCCTATGTTCGAAGCAAGATGTTGTCTAATTAGCCCACGAATTACAAATGTCTGAAAAAGCTCTATTGCTATTTCCCGAGGCAATCCACATCGATGTAATGGAAGTGAGGGTCCTACGACAATGACAGAACGACCCGAATAATCGACCCGTTTGCCAAGCAGAGTCTCACGAAATCTTCCCTCTTTGCCTTCAATTACATCCGAAAACGACTTGTAAACCTTATTATGACCATCCCTCATTGGTTGTCCGCGAATTCCATTATCAAGAAGTGTATCCACGGCTTCTTGTACCAATTTCTCTTGACACATTACTAATTCCCCTGGTGTAGATCTACTTGTTGTTAATAGATCGGTAAGAGTATTGTTCCGATAGATAACTCTTCTATAGAGTTCATTAATATCCGAGCTCATTAGCTTACCTCCATCTATCTGAATGATGGGTCGTAGTTCGGGAGGAAGAACTGGTAGTAGACATAAAACCATCCATTCTGGTTCTATATTTGTTCGAAGAAAATGCTTAGCCAATTCCATGCGTCTAACCAAAAAATCCTTTCTTCTTCCAATTTTGCGATCTTCCCATTCATTACCCGTGGGTCTTTCTTCTCCTAATTCCTTCCATTCTACCAATGAATAATCTATAATAATTCGCAAATCGAGATCGGCTAATTGTTCTCGGATAGCACCCGCTCCAGTAGAAATTTCTCGATTTCGAAATGTATCGAAGCCTTGAGTAGTAAAAAAAAGTGGGATGCTGTATTTCCATGATTGGATTTCATATTCGAATAACCCTCGTAATCGTAAGAAAGTAGGTTTTTTAGCTATGGGCCTAGCAAAAGAAAAATTGGGATAGGATCCTATAGGATCTCCCCCCCTCAAAATCGGACGTGAAAGTTTCCTTTCATCCGGCTCAAGTAGTTACACAAAAAAAAAAAAAGGGGTTTTCGCTTTCAAATTCTCGAAAAACCTCCAAAAATCTACTCCTTACTCAAGTTAGCAGTGAAGACC
>CM029464.1:63601203-63606203 GCA_017140185.1 Eucalyptus polyanthemos subsp. polyanthemos | reverse complement strand
TTACATATACTTCTATTTGCTGTTATAATGGAAATTGGAAAGGATTTTTTTTTATGGAAAAGAATCAATACTGATTAGTTATGTATCAATTTGGATTTTCTTATATAATTAGAATTAGGATTAAGAAAAGACAATTTTGGATTCAAATCCAAGAATCGTTCATGAATTTACAGTCCCATTTAATAGTTAATGGTTCCAATTTGTCCTAAATTTTGGCTTTTGGGACTGAAAAACCACATTTGGTTTTTCAATTTTTCAATATCAATATAAAAAAGAGAGGGAAAATTTTTAGATATTTCGTTTTTGAGATACTATACATACAACCGAAGGGATGGATCCAATCCAAAAAACGAAGGATTTTTTTCTTTTCGGGCAGGGGTTAAATTTAAGAAAACGGGATTCAAGATGCAAGTCCAATAAAAAAAGAAGTTTCGGAATCCCCCACTCGACGCAAACAAAGGGAGACTTTTTTCATCTATTTTGTAGGGTATCATACATTTTGGCGGCATGGCCGAGCGGTAAGGCGGGGGACTGCAAATCCTTTTTCCCCAGTTCAAATCCGGGTGTCGCCTGATCAAGAAAAAACTCGAAATCTCTTATTTCGTTTTGCTGATATAACTCGCTGAATTTTTCCCCAGCAGAAGCAAACAAAGTAAAAGGACTCTTGAGACTTGCTTGCTTGGTTCGAAACATCTGGAAGTTTGGCTCTCGAAAGCTAAAGTGCTCTAAATCCTTGCCTCTAGGATTCAAGGACAGATGAATGGTGGAAGGGCTCTCATATAAAGATTTATTGATTCCCTTCCACTACTAATGTAGTGTTTAATTACCGGGTCCTGAATTCGATTGGATAGCCCCACGGAAAATCGAATTAGTGGTTGTGGAAAGGGCTGAAGATACTTTCTATAGAGACTCAGGAGAGTCTCTAAGTCCTCGCTATCCAATAACAATTCGACGGAAAATTGGCTTTCGAAAATGGAAATGAAAAAAAAGATTCTTTCTTTTCAACAAACCCTAGTCAAAAATGGAATAGGTAGTCCTCCGATTGTTTCACAGAGACAATACTTAGACAGTAAGAATTAGATCAAATGGGAAATAAAAGGATGTGATAGATAACGATCTATCTTGACATTCTATTTTTCATATTTTTATACCTTGTCTAAAGATAAAGACAAGAAAAGATAGAATAGGTCTTATTATTCCTACATCTTAGGAAGATTCCCCTGATACTTCTAAATGGGTCACTGCGTATTTTGCTTGTGCTTAACGTTTTCCGATTCTACTAGAAAAATAATATTCTATAAGAATTTGAAGAATTTGTTATAAGCAGATTTATTAGAGCCTTTGATCAATGGTGTTGGGTCAGAATCCCTTTTTGACTCTACGCCAGTGATTCCACTATTATTAGTGAACAATAATATAATGGAATAATTCCTTCATAGAGATAGGGGACATAATTTACATGGATATAGTAAGTCTTGCTTGGGCTGCTTTAATGGTAGTCTTTACATTTTCTCTTTCACTCGTAGTATGGGGAAGAAGTGGACTCTAAAGGTACTACTAATTGAGGCGAGGAATCAAACTGTATCGATTGTTTTCTAGATCGTTTTGCAAAGCCTTTTTCCTTTTTATTTGATTTTTATTTGTTTTTCTTTCCCTTTTTATTAAGAGAAAAACGTTCGGTTATTATATTAAGTGGATACGTACCTTCTATGGGAAACAACATATACATAGTGGTTGTCCAAGGAGGAACTACGCATAATAAGATCTTACCTTGGCAAGTCACATATTGCGCACTTACTTTACCACTTGTTTTTTATTTTAGAAATCTTATTTATGCTATACTTAGGCTTTATTGACTCATTTCATATCATGGTTCAAGAGTTTAAATAAAATGGTGGGTTTTCTTATTTTATTCCTTTTCGAAATCCGAAGAAATTTCTAGAGAACTTCTTGGATCATCTGTTAACTGCTCAATCAATTACTTCTTCGGAATGCTAAAAGAAAATTAATCGATTTTCCTTTTTTAATATACTATATTCCATACCCCCCGTCGCCCATGGATTTGATTCTTTCGATCGATACAGGGATTCGTATTGAAAATAATTCGAAATCTAGGAATTCGAAGCGTACTATTAAGAATTGCCTTTCGATTGTTTTCGATTGATTGGAATCAAGACAAATTAAATAGAATTGGGATGCTATGTACATTACATATATCAATACATATATCAAAAAGATACATATTGTAGATTAATCTATATTAAGATTCTTTTTTTTTATTTTATACAGTACAACTTGTTACATTCCAATAAATTACAATAAGAATAATAGCTCGTATGGTAGAAAGAAATACATGAATCTTTCTACCATACTATCGGATCTCATAGAATACTATACTGCTAATTCGAGTCCGCTCATTTCATTTAAGACGCGAGATGAAAATCCTTTTGATTTCTTCTATTTCTTCAATCATTGACTAAGAAAAGAAGTTAAGTTTGATTCAAATTAATCACTTTGACTGACTGTTTTTACGTATATTATAAGTAAAAAAGCAGTAGGAACTAGAATGAAGAGTGCAGTAGCAATAAATGCGAGAATATTTACTTCCATAATCTCATTTTTTTTATTTGGCAATAACTCGGGATTTAATCCCATAGAGATGATAAATTTTTCGCCTGTAAATTCAATGGGATGAATTACACCTTGATGATATTGAATCGGATCAATATCATGAATAACAATATCTGAGCTATCAAATCAACTCATCGTCGAGAATTGAATAGTATAACATAGGAAGATCTTTTATCCATACCGAATCCAAAATTGGATTCCTGATCCAACCCCTTTACTTTTCTTTTTTATTTGAATTTATCCTTCTTTTTCATTCTTCATTCTTTTTTTTCTATAAACTACCGCCTTCCTTCTACAATCATCTGATGACGTATCATTTGACCTCTCTTACGTTTCCATTGGTTACAAACCCAAACAAACAATAGAAGTCAAATAGAAAAGAAGGAGTTAAGTACTCTTTTTTAATGATTTAATCTTTGTGGAAAACAAAAAAAAAAAAAGAAATAAGTATGATAAAAAGAAAGCGAGTCTTAAGGTATAAAAAAATCGAATATTACATCACACTATTTTCGAGTTTGTTCTTTTTTCGATAGTACCCTTAAATAAAAATAAAAAAAAAAATTATTCATCCCCTCTCTCTAAGGAGAGGTTGGATCTTTCTTTGATCTTTATTAATATATATCCTCTTTCTTTGGATTAAAAACGAAACGGGACGCATATATGAAAATAAAAGTTCAAAGTATTCTATCAAAGCAATTATGTGAAATTCATTTTGTATCATACATCTATTTGTGCATGGGTTCCCGGTAAATATATAGTACTCTATTCTATTACACGGATCAGGAGCAATTGAAAAAGCCAGACCCAGTACGGTATCGATATCTCTTGGAATCCTAAACTAAATAGGATACTACCAATAATCGTAGCAATCCACATATGTTCCTATCCCATTAATCAATACTGATTGATGGAATGGAAATTCTTCTATTTCTTTGATGAGAAATGCGAAAAAAAAAAAAAAAAGAAAAATAAGAGAAATCCAATACCTGTTGGGAATGAAATTCGACTATTTTATTTGTATCTCTTTTCACATCCAAATGGAGAGATGAATTAATGTATTTTTTGTTGGATTTGATTCCGTCGGGACTGACGGGGCTCGAACCCGCAGCTTCCGCCTTGACAGGGCGGTGCTCTAACCAATTGAACTACAATCCCCAGGAAATAAAGTGTAAAGTGTAGAGTATACATACTCTTATGATTGCATTTAAACCATTTCTTTTTCGATTCGAATCGCCGTGGTGCAAGGGTAACAGAGGCTTGAGTGCTATATTGATATCTCCATGGATGGGCACTTTAGTGAGAGCGACACAGATTACTAGTAATCCTTTTACTATTGCCAAATCGGGTAATAATCAATCTTTAAATGAAAAAAAGATTTCTTTTACTTACACTTTCGATTTAGACTTATATTATGAAATTCGATTTTTAGCAAAAAAAAATCAGAATTTGTGCGAACAAATAAAATAAATAGAACAGAGCAAATAAAGCGGTAGGGATATATCAGAAAATTGTACTTTTTTCTATTCTTCCGTTTCGTAGCCGGAATTCTTTATGAAGAACAAATGGGCTATATCATTTCATGGTGGATCAGCGAATTCTTGGGCCGAGCTGGATTTGAACCAGCGTAGACATATTGCCAACGAATTTACAGTCCGTCCCCATTAACCGCTCGGGCATCGACCCAGGAAGAATCAATTCTAGGCTTATTGATAATCCACGATCAACTTCCTTTCGTAGTACCCTACCCCCAGGGGAAGTCGAATCCCCGCTGCCTCCTTGAAAGAAAGAGAGATGTCCTGAACCACTAGACGATGGGGGCATACTTGCCCGACCGCCATCATACTATATTATGCTCATGGTATAGTATGAACAGTTTTTTGAAATTGTCAATATAATGGAATGGTCTGACTAGACCCGAAAGATCTTTCTGTCTTTCAAAATTCCATAAAATTTTGGAATTCGTCATTTATATTCCTAAATCATTCATTCGAATCACCATTCTATAAATAAATCTATCTTGAATTCTATAAAATAGAATGAATATCTTATGGATTCATTATTCCATTTAAATATTAATTAAAACTGAAAATAAGAAAAAAAATAACAATTTTTGAATGAAATGAAAATAAATAAAATAAAAAGAAATAGAAGTAATACGAAGTAAGGATCCTTTCAGGAAGTGATTGGTCTGCCCGGAAAAGGGGGTTAAACTCCAGTTCTTCCACTTTCATTGATTCACTCCTTCTTCAGATGAGATAGAAGTATCTCTATCTCACAACAAGCTAGGAAATTAACAAACGCCCCATTTTGAAATCTGGGGAGGGGGATCAAGATCAAGAAGTTATCGAAATTTTTTCTTTAAGAATTTA
>CM029464.1:63556203-63573703 GCA_017140185.1 Eucalyptus polyanthemos subsp. polyanthemos | reverse complement strand
AATCAAATTTTTGAGATTGACAATGATCCTTCTTTACTGAGTGAACGAGAAAGTTCTTTTTTTAGTTATCGGACTTATGCTTATCTGAAGAATGGATCTAAGAATGATGATCCGCCCTGTGATCGTTCCATGTATGATACTAAATACAGTTGGAATAATCACATTACTAGTTGCATTAACTCTTATCTTGGTTCTCAAATCTGTATTGAGAGTTCCATTTTAAGTAGTAGTGACAATTCCAGTGACAGTTACATTTCGAGTTACATTTATGGTGAAAGTAGAAATAGTAATGAAAGGGGAGCTCCAGTATAAGAACTAGCAGGAATGGTATTGATTTCACTCGAAGAGAAAATTCTACTGATTTCGATTTGACTCAAAAATATAGGCATTTGTGGGTTCAATGCGAAAATTGTTATGGATTAAATTATAAGAAACTTTTGAAGTCCAAAATGAATATTTGTGACCAATGTGGATATCATTTGAAAATGAGTAGTTCAGATCGAATCGAACTTTCGATTGATCCAGGTACTTGGGATCCTATGGATGAAGACATGGTTTCTCTGGATCCTATTGAATTTCATTCGGAGGAGGAACCTTATAAAGATCGTATTGATTCTTATCAAAGAAAGACAGGATTAACCGATGCTGTTCAAACAGGCACAGGTCGACTAAACGGTATTCCCATAGCAATTGGAGTTATGGATTTTCAGTTTATGGGGGTAGTATGGGATCCGTAGTAGGCGAGAAAATCACCCGTTTGATCGAGTATGCTACCAATCAATTTTTACCTCTGATTCTAGTGTGTGCTTCCGGAGGAGCACGTATGCAAGAAGGAAGCTTGAGCTTGATGCAAATGGCTAAAATATCTGCTGCTTTATATGATTATCAATCCCATAAAAAGTTATTCTATGTATCAATCCTTACATCTCCTACTACTGGTGGGGTAACGGCTAGTTTTGGGATGTTGGGGGATATTATTATTGCCGAACCTAATGCTTACATTGCATTCGCAGGTAAAAGAGTAATTGAACAAACATTGAATAAGATAGTACCTGAAGGTTCACAAGCGGCTGAATATTTATTCCATAAGGGCTTATTCGATCCAATCGTACCACGTAATCCTTTAAAGGGTGTTCTGAGTGAGTTATTTAAGCTTCACGCTTTTTTTCCTTTGAATTAAAATTCACTTAGTAAGTTAAGTGGAGCCTTAAGTCAAATTATTTTTATTTTATTTAGTTACATTTTTGTATTTGTAGCGAACAATTAGGTAGTTTATCGGAATCAAAGTAAAAATTCTAAAGAAGACTTTCTTTTTTCTTTGGTGACATAATCATAATATTTAATTGTAAATTGTAGAAAGAATCGTGCGGATAATTTTTTTTTTCTACCGATATTCCTGATTATATTAGGAAACCTCTAGCAACAAGATAAAAAAAAATGGTTCCTTCTTCAAAATTCAAATTGGGCAAGGCAAATAAAATAAACCGAAGGTCATCTTTCCTTCTTGCTTTGTATGTATAGTATATATAATTCAAATATAGAAAAGATAGATATAGAGTATCTTTTCTTTCTACTATATCTTCCGAGAATCTCTATTTTTACTAAGAATCCTGTTGTTGGATTGAATTCTAACGAATCCTTCGTGAATTTGTAAGAAACTCTTTCTTTTTTATTTCTTAAATAAAATCAAAATTCGAATTCAATTCGAATTTGAAGACAAGAATAGAATAGATTATCATACGTATATTTCTATATTTCATGTAGAAAGATAAAGAAGAATAAGTCTCATTTATTTAATTATCCATTCCTTACACTTATTATTTAATATATATAGTCACTTCGATATACTCAATATAATTATATACGAATTATAATTATTCTAAGGTATCTTTCTAACAATAACAGGTACAAATATTAAATCGAGGTACCCATTCTATGATAATTTTTAACAACTTACCCTCTTTCTTTGTGCCTTTAGTGGGCCTAGTATTTCCGGCAATTGCAATGGCTTCTTTATCTCTTCATGTTCAAAAAAACAAGATTTTTTAGATTCGATAGGTGCAAATCTTATCTATTTTTTTCAAGACTTAGATATAGATAACACAGATATCTATTTAGTAGAATATGGCAGTTTCCTCCGAACATAGCTTTTATGTATGCGTAAATATATAGGTAAATAAATTATAGCAATTTTCAAATAGATCGGAATCGAGGTGGATGTAGGAAATGGAAAGTCAATGTATCTATATGTGGATATCTATAGGAGATCATATAAAAGGGATATTCTTATTTTAGACCTAACCAATTTGATCTAACCAATTTGATCTAACCAATTAGATGAATTACTCCTAAAGGCTTACATTCGAATGACACTAGTTGATGAGAGTTACTTCGGAAACAAAAAAACGAAAGTCAAATTCATTTGGACTATTTTCTCAATTCCAATAAAATGCAACTGGATCTAGTATGAGTTGTCGATCAGAACATATATGGATAGAACTTATAGTGGGGTCTCGAAAAATAAGTAATTTCTGCTGGGCCTTTATCCTTTTTTTAGGTTCACTAGGATTTGTATTAGTTGGATCTTCCAGTTATCTCGGTAAGAATTTGATATCTTTAGTTCCGTCTCAACAAATTCTTTTTTTTCCACAAGGGATCGTGATGTCTTTCTACGGTATCGCAGGTCTCTTTATTAGTTCCTATTTGTGGTGCACAATCTCGTGGAATGTAGGTAGTGGCTATGATCGATTCGATAGAAAAGAAGGAATAGTGTGTATTTTTCGTTGGGGATTTCCTGGGCAAAATCGTCGCATCTTTCTACGATTTCGTATGAAAGATATTCAGTCCATCCGAATCGAAGTTAAAGAGGGTATTTCTGCTCGTCGTGTCCTTTATATGGAAATCAAAGGACAGGGGGCCGTTCCCTTGACGCGTACTGATGAGAATTTGACTCCGCGTGAAATTGAGCAAAAAGCCGCCGAATTGGCCTATTTCTTGCGCGTACCGATTGAAGTATTTTGAAATGAACTTGAACTGAAGAAGAAATTCTTTCCCAGCGGCAGGGAAAAAATTCAAGAATTCTCTGTTCTTTCTTCAGCATAGCATAGCTTAATAAAATTTTTTCAGAACGTTCATTCGAGCCAAAGTATACGTATATGGAACATCCATAAAACGAAATTTTTTTTGTATGCATAAAAAAGAATTTATGCGTATGGAAATCGACTCAACTCAATTTACTAAAAAACAAGTAAAAGTAACAAATCGAAATAAAATAATAGATTCATCTCGTATATCAAAACATTTCGGAATAAAGGATTTCTCTTTTTATTTTCAATATGAATTGATAGGTTAGATACAAATAGATCATATCTTGGAAATTCTCTCTCCTTTCTTTTTGTCAATCGACTTTTTTTTTTTTTTTATCTTTTCTTTTGTTTTTCTTAATGATCAAAGTCAAAAGATTGCTTGGATCTCTTATAAGGATAACTTTTCTGTCTTGTTTTGCCACTCATTTTTGATCATTACATTAGGTTTTGAATTTATGATCGGTAGATCACAATATTCTTAATAAATCTCTCTCCATTTTTCCTGGACTAGAACTGTGGGGTAGCCGGCCATTTTTTTTTTCGAAAGATTTTCTTTTTTGATAGAAAAGACAAAGGGAGTTCTTTTGGCTTAAAATCCGAATAATATTCATTACTTGCTTGAAATAATATTCATTACTTGCTATTCATTACTTGCTTGAATTGGTTCTTTCAAGCATTTATCGAAAAGGGCTTCGAATTTGATCAATTCAATTGAGGTATCTGGAAACAAGATTTTTTCTTATTTCTTCATTTGAAACGGGCTCTTATTCTATTTCTGTATTCTTTCTAAATTCAAGGACTAACTACTGAATCACAAATAAAAAACAGGGAATAGATTCATAGGTCCGATGCCCTGTAATAGAACTTAGGGTTAATAGAAATAGTAGATCACATAGATTCAACAAATGAGGTGGATTCATTAACAATTCAAAGATGAAAAAATGGTAAAAAAGAAAGCATTTCTTCCTCTTCTATATCTTACATCTATAGTATTTTTGCCCTGGTGGATCTCTCTCTCATTTAATAAAAGTCTTGAATTTTGGATTACTAATCGGTGGAATACTAGGCAATCCGAAACTTTTTTGACTGATATTCAAGAAAAGAGTATTCTAGAAAAATTCATCGAATTGGAAGAACTCTTACTCTTGGACGAAATGATAAAAGAATACCCGGAAACACATCTACAAACACTTCGTATAGGAATCCACAAAGAAACGATCCAATTGATCAAGATGCACAATGAGGATCATATCCATATGATTTTGCACTTATCGACAAATATAACCTCTTTCATTATTTTAAGTGGTTATTCTATTCTGGGTAATGAAGAACTTGCTATTCTTAACTCTTGGGTTCAAGAATTCCTATATAACTTAAGTGACACAATAAAAGCTTTTTCTATTCTTTTATTAACTGATTTATGTATCGGATTCCATTCGCCCCATGGTTGGGAACTAATGATTGGCTATGTCTACAAAGATTTTGGATTTGCTCACAACGATCAAATTATATCGGGTCTTGTTTCTACTTTTCCAGTCATTCTGGATACAATTTTTAAATATTGGATCTTCCGTTATTTAAATCGTATATCTCCATCACTTGTAGTGATTTATCATTCAATGAATGACTGATCTAACTAGAATATTTGTTACTTTGTAACATAAGGTACATAAGCAAAGCATTTCCATTTTAAGACGTACTTACTCTTTCTACCCTACAGGGATTTCTCCTACTCCTTATATTCCAGTAAAATGATTTCAATAAAGTAAATAGCAGAATTGTGGATAGGGAACTATACAAGCGACCTACCTAATTTTATTGAGAAATTTTCGGGATCAATGATTGGACCATGCAAACTAAAAACACCTTTTCTTGGATAAAGAAAGAGATTATTCGATCTATTTCCGTATCGCTGATGATATATATCATAGCTCGGACATCCATTTCAAATGCATATCCCATTTTTGCACAGCAGGGTTATGAAAATCCACGAGAAGCGACCGGACGTATTGTATGTGCCAATTGCCATTTAGCTAATAAGCCCGTGGATATTGAGGTTCCGCAAGCGGTACTTCCTGATACTGTATTTGAAGCAGTTGTTCGAATTCCTTATGATATGCAAGTTAAACAAGTTCTTGCTAATGGTAAAAGGGGAGGTTTGAATGTGGGGGCTGTTCTTATTTTACCTGAGGGATTTGAATTAGCGCCTCCCGATCGTATTTCGCCCGAGATGAAAGAAAAGATAGGCAATCTGTCTTTTCAGAGCTATCGCCCCAATAAAAAAAATATTCTTGTGATAGGTCCTGTTTCTGGTCAGAAATATAGTGAAGTCACCTTTCCTATTCTTTCCCCGGACCCCGCTACTAATAAAGATGTTCACTTCTTAAAATATCCCATATATGTAGGCGGGAACAGAGGAAGGGGTCAGATTTATCCCGATGGGAGCAAGAGTAACAATACAGTTTATAATGCTACAGCGGCTGGTGTAGTAAGTAAAATCATACGAAAAGAAAAAGGGGGATACGAAATAACCATATCGGATGCGTCAGATGAACGTCAAGTGGTTGATATTATTCCACCAGGGCCAGAACTTCTTGTTTCCGAAGGCGAATCTATCAAACTTGATCAGCCATTAACGAGTAATCCTAATGTGGGTGGATTTGGTCAAGGAGATGCGGAAATAGTACTTCAAGATCCATTCCGTGTCCAAGGCCTTTTGTTCTTCTTGGCATCTGTTATTTTGGCACAAATATTTTTGGTTCTTAAGAAGAAACAGTTTGAGAAGGTTCAATTGTCCGAAATGAATTTCTAGATTCGCGGATTTCCAATATCAAATTCGTAAAAAGAATCAAATTTTTGTTTTGACAATTCAATTATATTATGTATGATTAAAAATTATGAAAAGCTTTTTGCTTGTTTCTATTCCAGATGTCGATATCGGGAATTATTTGTACCGCATTACTAGTCATAGTATGTATATTGTGAAAAAGATTATTTTACTTTATCCCTTCTTTTTTTTAAGCCAAATTCGAGCGGTGTCACTAGGTCACTCTTGTGAGATTGAAATGTCATAGAATGGATCAATCGTTTTCTATTCTAATAGAATAAATCAAATCGAAAATTTCACTGGATACTAAACATAAAATAAGTAAGTGGAGAATAGAAAACAAAGGATTATTCGCCTTCTTCTTCTTAGTCTTTTCTTTGACACAAGAAAGGAATTTTCTGCATTCCTTTCTTGTGTCAAAGAAAACCGGTTTTTGATCCCGTTAGTAAAAGATTACTATCTTTAGTTTATATTTTTTCCAGGGTTTATCAGAACCCCTACTTTATATTTATTACGTATACATATATAAAGTAGTGAACAAACAAAAAATAGAGGGAAATCTTTTGATAAAATAGAACTTATTCTAATGAACTTAGAAAAAAATTCAACTTTGATGAGATACTAAATAGAGTAGAGTAAGGATCTATTCGAAAAGGATTTGCTTTGGATAATATCTGATTGATAGAAATATATATTGTAATTGTGTCATTCAGGAAAATCAAATCGAGCGATTCCTTCTTTCTTCGAACTTTGAAAGATAGATAAGATACTATCAGCGAATAAGAGATGTTCTAAATCAATTAATGAAATTTTCAAAAACATTATCAGAAAAAAAATGAAATGAAGTTTTTTTTTCAAAATCGGGAAAAGTTATTTATTTTTTATTTAGACTAATAAAATATTATGAAAGCTTAAGAAGGATCCCCTTGCCTTCTTAAGCTTTCATGTCTCCAACTTAGTTCATCTTATTATTAGATTATTAGAGATGAACCCAACCCGGAGTATGAACCATAAAAGAAAATACCTATTAAACCAATCACAAGAATACCAGTTACAGTACCTATTATCCAAAGAGGAATCCTTCCAGTAGTATCGGCCATTTATCCCGCTTCCCTCCACCATTTCTTTCATCAAAGTTGTCATGCTAAAGACATAAACAGCCATAGATAATTATGAGATGTGATCCTTCCGAATGGGTTAAGATAATTCTTATTATGATTTAGTATTATACTATTCTTTTTTCTTCTCTTAATTGAAGAAATAATTGGAAAATAAAACAGCAAGTACAAAAATGAGTAATAACCCCCAGTAGAGACTGGTACGATTCAATTCAACATTTTGTTCGTTCGGATTTGATTGTGTCGTAGCTCTATAATTTTTATTAGGTTTATCGTTGGATGAACTGCATTGCTGATATTGACCCTAAAAAAGAAACGGTAGGTACAGCTAGTCCATGAACAGCTAACCATCGCACTGTAAAAATTGGATAGGTTCGATCTATGGTCATTGGGTCCTCCTAAAAAGATCTACTAAATTCATCGAGTTGTTCCAAAGGGTCAAAACGGCCAGTTATTAATGGAATTCCTTGTCGGCTCTCTGTAAAATATTCGTTTGGACGAGGGCTTCCAAACACATCATAAGCTAAACCCGTGCTGACGAATAACCAACCCGCAATGAATAGGGAAGGTATAGTAATACTATGAATAACCCAGTATCGAATACTGGTAATAATATCAGCAAAAGAACGTTCTCCTGTGCTTCCAGACATGCTGAGCTCCACATATTCTTGTACAGTTAAAGGGGGATCGATTCCATAAAAGATGATATCAGTAAATGGAAATTCACTGAAGTTCAATCTTTGTTAGATCGTCAATATTGTACCAAGGGTGTTTTTCGAGTATACCGAATCAGTATAGCTATCCTTATTCTGACACAGCAACGCAATTTGAATCAGTATGAAAATGAAGTACTCGATAATTTCTTTATTCTTTTCTTGTTGCTTGTCGATGTAGAATCATGCATGTATTATTCAATATCGAATTTCTCCAATTTCTATAAGGTTTCTTTCTCTCCATTTTTTCCACAATTCAATTCGATGCGAAATTGAGAAATCTCCTTTTCAAAGATATAAGCTTAAACTGTAGAAAAGTTTTTTGTTGGAATCTTTTTTTTTTCATTTTACATTTTAAGAGGAATTGTTTCCTCGTAGAGTAACAAGTAAAAGGGGTAGATAGTATTGAAAAAAAAAAGAGAACAACAAAAAAAATAGAATTGAAATAATCAGTATTCGTGATGCACACATTGTTTTCTTGTATTCGATCGAAAGGTTCTTTCTGGAACTAGCTGCGAGGATGGGAATTTATGATATGAAAAGACAATTTCTATTTCTAATAAATATGGAAAAAAAATGTAGAACCTAGAAAAGAAAGAAAAAATTATAGGAATTACTAGTCTTAGAATCGAGTTGGACAAAAATAAAGATTTGATTTTCGTGAGTGATTTGATCAGTTGTACGATACCTTTGTTATTTTTACTTTATTTATTTTCATTTTTACTCATTAAATTCAGGAGTAGATTCATTCACATAATATCTCAAATGACAAGAAAAAAAGGTGTTATTGTTATAAGGTCACTCTTTATTCTAAAATCGAAAAATAGATTCGATACGATTAAAAAAAAAGATCAAAAGAAAAGATAAATGATTTTCAAATTTTGTTCTATATGGATTCGAATTTCTTACTATTTTATTATTTTAATATTAGTCTACTCAAGAATTATCTAATGAATCACTTGATTCGAAATTAAGGGATAGGTAGACATTACAAATGATTAATTGATCTCTTTTTCTACCTCCCTTACTCTATGTTTTTGTTAATCCCGTCTATAATGATTGATGAATTAACAACTATCAATTGAACTTATTCTTTCATTTGAATTGGTATTTTTGCTTATCTTCGTATATTGAAATTTAGGGAAGTGCTTTCTAAACATATGTATAAAAAGAACACATTTCATTTAGCTCCTTCATCTTCATGCTTACTATAACTAGTTATTTCGGTTTTCTACTAGCAGCTTTAACTATAACCTCAGCTCTCTTTATTGGTCTGACCAAGATACGACTTATTTGAAATTAATTGAATGAACACAACGCATAAAAAGAAATCTTTCTGTGGTATTGATAGACTCTATATTTCCTTAGAGAGTCAATTTCCAATTAGTGGTCATTGAGATTCATGGGCAATGCGGATTAATATGTAGGGATAGATATTACCTCTCCTTTTTCCCTTTCAAAAAAATTGAAATGATTGAAGTTTTTCTATTTGGAATTGTCTTAGGTCTAATTCCTATTACTTTAGCTGGATTATTTGTAACTGCATATTTACAATACAGACGTGGTGATCAGTTGGATCTTTGATTAAATTAATTAACATCTTTTTTTTTTTAATTGACCTCCTCTTTTCTTTAATCCAAAGGAGGTCAAATCAAATTAAGATTACTGGTCAATTATTTAATTGTAATTTTGGGACTAACCTAACCAAGAATGGAATCACGCTCTGTAGGATTTGAACCTACGACATCGGGTTTTGGAGACCCACGTTCTACCGAACTGAACTAAGAGCGCTTTCTTATCTTCTTATCATTATCACACTAGCTAAAACTAAAAAAAAAAGAAGAGGATTTTTTTTATAACCCGAATACATCTTGTATGCATAAGACTATCATATAGAATATGATATAATAAAAAAAGATTATGTATGCCTGATTTTAATCGATTTCAATAAATCCCTCGTTACTGCTCAGACGAGAAGTAATAGGTAGGGATGACAGGATTTGAACCCGTGACATTTTGTACCCAAAACAAACGCGCTACCAAGCTGCGCTACATCCCTTTCAATTGGTCTACAGTGTCATTTTATAGAATCCCTGTCTTGTTTTCAAAATCCTTATTTTCTCCATTGATATATCCAAGTTATCTTGCCATTTCTTTTTTTTATTCTCATGTAACATATAATAATAGTAGAAGGCTTATATACACATGAATATGAAACCCATCGTAAAAAATAACTAAAAAAGGGAATATTTTTTGGGAATGCTCAGTCGGAAGGGACGTCTTTTTCGGTTTTAAGAAAAGAAAAATCTTATCTACCGAATCATTGTAGATTTCAATTGGAATTAGGAATTCCGTGTACAAATACAAGCGGTCCTTAACTACTTACATATATATTATATCGGATCATATATGTATTAACATTAGGCATTACAATAAATAATACAATAAATAAAAAGAATAAAGAAGGAGGATTTAAAATGCGAGATCTAAAAACATATCTTTCCGTGGCACCGGTACTAAGTACTCTATGGTTTGGGGCTTTAGCAGGTCTTTTGATAGAGATCAATCGTTTATTTCCGGATGCGTTGACATTCCCTTTTTTTCATTCTAGTTATTGACATGGGAAGGGGTGAAGAAGATTAGAGGTAGAATCAAAAGATTTGACTAATCCCTCCCCCTCTTTTTTTTTTTTTTTAGAAAAAATCGAATTCGATACAATATATTAAGTAGAAGTATAATCAAGAAAGGAGGAAAGAGAAATAAAAAAGTAGATTCAACCTCGGCGAAATTCGGGTTTTCTCCAATTCCATTTAGAAATAATATTGTGAGAACAGAAATGTGTCTAGGGCAAGAAGATCATACAAGATCTTTTAATAAAATACTGTACATTGAATCGAATTCGATTCAAAATATACCTAAATATTAGTTTGTTGTTTTACTTCTTATTTTTTTATTTCTTTTTTCGCAGAAAGTAGAAGAATTGGTTGAATCAAAAACGCAAAGGAGGTTCATGGCCAAGGGTAAAGATGTCCGAGTAACGGTTATTTTAGAATGTACCAACTGTGTTAGAAACGGTCTTAATAAGGAATTAAGGGGTGTTTCCAGATATATTACTCAAAAGAATCGACACAATACGCCTAGTCGATTGGAATTGAGAAAATTCTGTCCCTATTGTTGTTACAAACATACGATTCACGGGGAGATAAAGAAATAACTCGAATCAAGTGCCTGTGTGTCACTCTTACAAGTAACACGAAAAGGACATATTCTATATATAGCATATTATTCTATATATTTTCATTTTAGTTAACATAATATAACTAACTAAAAAAAAGCCAAATCAAATCCTATATTTTTAATTTGAAATCTTTTTGGATCAAATTGAAATAGGATTTTGAGGATAAGGAATAAACAAACCATGGAAAAATCCAAGCGACTCTTTCTTAAATCCAAGCGATCTTTTCGTAGGCGTTTGCCCCCGATCCAATCGGGGGATCGAATTGATTATAGAAACATGAGTTTAATTAGTCGATTTATTAGTGAACAAGGAAAAATATTATCTAGACGGGTAAATAGATTAACCTTAAAACAACAACGATTAATTACTATTGCTATAAAACAAGCTCGTATTTTATCTTTGTTACCTTTTCTTAATAATGAGAAACAATTTGAAAGAAGCGAGTCGACCGCCGGAGCTACTGGTCTTAGAACCATAAATAAATAAAAAAAAGTAGACTTACTTTACTCCTCAATTGAACCCAAATAAAAATCCGAACTCAAACACAGATTGATATTTTGTTCGAAAAATCGTAAGAAAAAAATTGGGGAAGAAGAAGAAATCTTTTTTTTATTGGATATTGGACATATTCGCTCATTTCATTTTGAACGACTTTATCATATTCTCTTTATCATACTAATTTCTACTCTACCTTCCCGGAGTTCATTCTCCAGCGAACTCCATTTAAAATATTCTGACAAATTCCTTACAATTTCCTTTTTTATTTTATGATCTGATCTCATTAGAAATCATATAAAGACAATTCCTATTTAATATAGCTATTTGTGCAAGTATTTTACGATTAAGAAGCAACTGTCTCTTGTACAGATTGTGTATTAATCTACTATAACTATAGGATACTCTATTCCCGCGAATTACTGCATTTATCCGAGTGATCCACAAACGACGAAAATCTATCTTTTTCCTATCTCTATCTCGATGAGACGAAACCAAAGATCTTATTTTCTGTTGAATAATTGTTCGAGTAAGTCTTGAACGAGCCCCCGAAAGCTTGATGCAAATAAACGAATTTTTGTTCTACGTCTCCGAGCTATATATCCTCGTCTAATTCTAGTCATTGAATAAATGAAACTTTCATGAATAACTAATTGATTTCCTTTCTTTCAGTTATTCTTTTCCCTTTTCCTAGTTTATTAATAACAAAACGGATTCTTCCAATGTATAAAATAAAAATTCCAATGGCTTTTGCTACTATAACCTTCCCGACCACGATTTGTCTTTTCTTTTTTTATAGTCATTTTACCTCGAAACGAGTATTGATACTAGGTATCAAAAAACAGAAAAAAGTAATAAATAGAAATGAATAACGAAATAGTGGATTCCATCGTTTCTATGGTTATGTCTTAAACGGTGAGGTCCTCTATATATACCGGAGTCCCTTACTTCATTTAATCAATGCTATTAGCAAGTTGTACAGTTTACATTCTTCGGCTCTACCTATGAATTATCTAGTAATAGGTCTTTCACAACGAGATCTACCTATACAGTAACGGTATTTAATTATGAAAATTGGATGGGGTAGCTGACCCTCTTAGTCCGTTTTTGCAAGAGTATAGGCATAAGATTTCGGCTTTGAAAATAGGATTTCCCCGCTTAATGAATAACTATTTGTTACCAATGAGGAATTTTTTCTCATCGGAAACCATAAATTTCATATACAATAGAAGAATTGAATAGATCTTTTTTTTTAGTTTTCGATATATAGATAGTGAACGACCTTCTTCCTTCCATTTTATACTATTCACTAGTACTGATCATTGATACTGGAAAATTTCTTTCCCTTTTTTTTCTACCAATGGTGATCTGAACGAGTCGCACATACACCCTAGTACATGTTCCTCGACGCTGAGGACATCCCCCAAGAGCGGGATTTCGTGACATTTCTGATTGGCTGTCTTGTGTTTCTAATAAGTTGTTTAATAGTTGGCATGTTGAATCGTATACATAATAAATGGGCTGGTTTAGATCGATCCTAACCGGATGATTATGAATTACTTCTCTATTTAATAGATGAATAGAATATTATTAAACCCGGTAATAAGTAAGAAGAGAAAATCGCAAAGTGGCGATTTGCTTAAACTTACTGCTATTTTTTTTTATTCAATCGCTACAAGATCAACAATTCCATGAGCTTGGGCTTCTGTTGCTGACATAAAAACATCCCTTTCCATATCTTCGGATACAACCCATAGGGGTTTGCCCGTTCTTTGTACATAAACTCTTGTGATGGTTTCGCGCAGTTTCAGCAGTTCTTCTGCTTCCAGGATAAATTCTCCCGTTTGTGCCTCATAAAAAGAACTCGCAGGTTGATGTATCATTACCCTGATAATATAACAAATGGTTCCTCTATCTCGCATGATGAGGTGAGGAGAAGAGATAAAGAATAATAAAAAAAGAAAGATAGAATTGAGCAACCGTACAGGCATCTTTTGCGCATTGCATACGGCTATACAATGGAATTCACTTTACCTTCCATTTCCATCGAAGAAAGAAAAAATATAGATAGAGGGTTTATCCGATTCAGATCGGCAAATGATCCAATTACCATCCTTCCTTTCGGAGCAGTTAAAAAATACTATGATGGCTCCGTTGCTTTTTATATATTTATCTCGTCTTTGATTCAGCAATCCCAAAGTTTCTTTTTTTTTTTTCGTACTCTTTCCTAACAATAACATAAATATTGTTAAAAGTTTTCTGTTGTGAAAACAAAAAAGTTTGTGACGCTGAAATGGTAATGGTCACCGATAAATAAGGTAAAATCGAGAATACCCTTTATTTTATACTAATTTCATACTACTCTTTCGATATATAATCTAATGTTTTGAAAAAAAAATTTCTCATATCGAATTCGAAGTGCCATGCTATTATTACTTAATATTCCTATTTCATATGGCGAAGGCATAGTCTTTTTTTTGTTCTTAAAAAACTCATTGGCGCCAAGCGTGAGGGAATGCTAGACGTTTGGTAATCTCTCCGCCGACCAGGATAAAAGATCCCATTGAAGCGGCTAATCCCATGCATATTGTATGCACATCGGGTTGCACAAATTGCATAGTATCATAAATAGCTACTCCGGGGATTACCCATCCGCCAGGAGAGTTTATAAACAAATACAGATCCTTGTTATCATTCTCTATACTGAGATATACCATAAGACCAATAAGTTGATTCGAAATCTCGCTATCAACCTCTTGGCCTAAAAAAAGTAATCTTTCTCGATAAAGTCGGTTGATTAGGATAAAATTTATATCCCTTAAGAGCCGTACATGCATCTTTTGATGCATACGGTTCAACAAAAATTGCGAAAAAAAAGAATCAATGTGTAGATTCCAGACCTCTTCTTTTTTTTTTTTCATAGTAGGGCCCTTTTCTAATCTAATTTTTGAATTTCTTAATGAAGCGGCTTTTTTTTTTCTTCCATTTTTCAAGAAAGATGAGTTTTGGTTTTGTCCCCTTTCCCTCCACAAAAAATCCATTAAACTTATGAAATAAACTTCTCATTGATGTATTGTTTCATCGAGATCTAATCCAAATCACGATGTCATTTTCTTGTTCCTGAATGGGCCTTTTTTCAATTCTTTTAGGTTTATGCTCTACTCCGAGTAAAAAAAATCTGCCCGATTTTGATTTGCACATATAGGACAAATGACACTAATACTACGTCTTTTTTCTACGACTTACTTTTTTTTTTCAATTCAATTCATGTCTTCTGCCAATGCCAAATATTCGACGTATTTATCATATTACTCGCTTGATTAAAAGTTTAAGACTACTCTCTTATTCTATAAAAAAAAGATTTTATGATCTATAATATAAGTAGTAGTAATCATAAATATAAGTAGTAGTAATCATAAATATATTACCAATTGGGTTTTTTCGAAACGGAGTCTGAATACTTCATTTTATTGGTCCAACCAATCCAACCATAAATTATTCTATAGACTTTTCTAATTGATAATAGAAATTTGAATACCCTCCAAAACAAAAAAGGATATAATTTCACTTGATTTCACTTCACGCTCCAATTTTTTGATAATTCAAAATCTTTTTTGGGCGAAACAGAGGATATCTCGATCGGGGGAGAGAACGGGGAAATCCCATATGACCCGATATATCTGACAAGTCGCACTATACGTCAACCCAAGAGGCATCTTCCTCTCCAGGACTTCGAAAGGGTACTTTTGGAACACCAATAGGCATAAAATGAAAGAAAAAAGAATTAAGTACTATATTTCACTTTGATGTGGAAGCGTAACAATGCGTTTATTTTCTTAATAATATTGTCTTTTATCATATTTTATCCATAGATTGGGAAAAAAATTCTTACGAATAGGTTTTTTGAATGATTAACAAATATGTATGCATTCGTTCATAGAAAATGGGATCAACCCCCATTGCGTATTGGTACTTATCGGATATAGAATAGATCTGCTTCTCTTTGTTCCTACGAACCGAATTGTTCCATTTTTACTAAAAAAAGAATAGAACAAATATTAATCCTTTCTACGAGATAATCCCCTGAAAAGGGGAGGTCCATAGCATATTTTTTTCCAATGCAATAAAGTTACATAGTGTCTATTTTTCGTTGATAAAGGGGTATTTACATGGGTTTGCCTTGGTATCGTGTTCATACCGTCGTATTAAATGATCCCGGCCGTTTGCTTTCTGTCCATATAATGCATACAGCTTTGGTTGCTGGTTGGGCCGGTTCGATGGCTCTATATGAATTAGCAGTTTTTGATCCCTCTGATCCCGTTCTTGATCCAATGTGGAGACAAGGTATGTTCGTTATACCCTTCATGACTCGTTTAGGAATAACCAATTCATGGGGCGGCTGGAGTATTACAGGAGGGACTATAACAAATCCGGGTATTTGGAGTTACGAAGGCGTGGCCGGTGCACATATTGTGTTTTCTGGCTTGTGCTTCTTGGCAGCTATCTGGCATTGGGTGTATTGGGATTTAGAAATATTTTGTGATGAGCGTACAGGAAAACCTTCTTTGGATTTGCCAAAAATTTTTGGAATTCATTTATTTCTTTCAGGAGTGGCTTGCTTTGGGTTTGGCGCATTTCATGTAACAGGATTGTATGGTCCTGGAATATGGGTGTCCGATCCTTATGGACTAACTGGAAAGGTACAACCTGTAAATCCAGCGTGGGGTGTAGAAGGTTTTGATCCTTTTGTTCCGGGAGGAATAGCCTCTCATCATATTGCAGCAGGTACTTTAGGCATATTAGCGGGCCTATTTCATCTTAGTGTCCGTCCGCCCCAACGTCTATATAAAGGATTACGTATGGGCAATATTGAAACCGTCCTTTCCAGTAGTATTGCTGCTGTCTTTTTTGCAGCTTTTTGTTGCTGGAACTATGTGGTATGGTTCAGCAACTACCCCTATCGAATTATTTGGTCCCACTCGTTATCAATGGGATCAGGGATACTTCCAGCAAGAAATATATCGAAGAGTTGGTGCTGGGCTAGCCAAAAATCAAAGTTTATCAGAAGCTTGGTCTAAAATTCCTGAAAAATTAGCTTTTTATGATTATATCGGTAATAATCCGGCAAAGGGGGGATTATTCAGAGCGGGTTCAATGGACAACGGGGATGGAATAGCTGTTGGGTGGTTAGGACATCCTATCTTTCGAGATAAAGAAGGGCGTGAACTTTTTGTACGTCGTATGCCTACTTTTTTGAAACATTTCCGGTTGTTTTGGTAGACGGAGACGGAATTGTTCGAGCCGACGTTCCTTTTCGAAGGGCGGAATCAAAGTATAGTGTTGAACAAGTGGGTGTAACTGTTGAGTTCTATGGCGGGGAACTCAATGGAGTCAGTTATAGTGATCCTGCTACTGTGAAAAAATATGCTAGACGTGCCCAATTAGGTGAAATTTTTGAATTAGATCGTGCTACTTTGAAATCCGATGGTGTTTTTCGTAGCAGTCCAAGGGGTTGGTTTACTTTTGGACATGCTTCGTTTGCTCTGCTCTTCTTCTTCGGACACATTTGGCATGGTGCTAGAACCTTGTTCAGAGATGTTTTTGCTGGTATTGACCCCGATTTGGATGCTCAAGTGGAATTTGGAGCATTCCAAAAACTTGGAGATCCGACTACAAGAAGACAAGTAGTCTGATACAAGATTTCTCTCTTATCTTTTTCCTTTATTTTTTTGTCTTGCTCTTTGGGAGATAATCCCAAATAAACAGAACAGGTATGGAAGCTATAATTGTAAAGTACGATCGAATTTATGGAAGCATTGGTTTATACATTCCTCTTAGTCTCGACTCTAGGGATAATTTTTTTCGCTATCTTTTTTCGAGAACCACCTAAAGTTCCAACTAAAAAGGTGAAATGATTTTTCATTATATCAATTGAATTGAAGTAATGAGCCGCCCAATGTTGGGCGGCTCATTACTTCAACTAGTCCCCGTGTTCTTCGAATGGATCTCTTAATTGTTGAGAG
>CM029464.1:63548703-63551203 GCA_017140185.1 Eucalyptus polyanthemos subsp. polyanthemos | reverse complement strand
TGGTATTGTTGAAACTTGCTTGAACATGAATAACTCCCTTTGGTATTCTACGTGTACTTTTACGTGAACCACTACGGACATTCCTACGTGAACCAGTTCTTGGTATAGATTTTGCCATACTTTATCATCTCATAAATCAAAATTCGAGATATATGGATATATCCATTTCATGTCAAAACAGATCCTATTTTTTTCATTGGGTCCTTTACGTTAGAGAGCCCCTTTTCAAAAGATTATCCTTGTCTTTGTTTATGTCTCGGATTAGAACAAATTACTATAATTCGTCCTCTTCTACGGATCAGTCGACATTTTTCACAAATTTTACGAACGGAGGCCCTTATTTTCATAGTTGTCGTTCCTTAACTTAATTCTGACTCTATTTATTGGAAGAAAATAAGTTTCTTGAAATGTTGAACCTCAAATTGTATCCCCATGAAGGGAATGCTGAAGTTGACAAAACAACTTAATCATTCGAATCCTTGTTGTGGCATCTATAAATTATACGCCCTCTGCTTGAATCATAACGACTTACTTCAATTTTGCCCCTCTCCCCCCATAGTATACGTGTAAAACTCCGTCGGATCCTTCATGAAACATAACCTAGAATTAGATCTTCATTATCGAAAAACCCTGAGCATACATACCATTGAGAAGGAGAAGTGATTCATTAATTAAACCTTCCTGAATCCATTTTTTTGTTCTTTCATTCTAGGTAAAAGCCCTAGAAGTATCACCTAATGTAGTAGGAATGATATCAACTAACCCACCCTTTTTTCTTTTGACAAATAGCAAATTCCGGATCCAATTCGGATATCAGAACAGAAAGATTACCATATATAACACAAAATTTCTCCGCCGATTCCTTCTAGTCGAGCCTCTCGGTCTGTCATTATACCTCGAGAAGTAGAAAGAATTACAATCCCCATCCCGCCTAAAATTCTAGGAATTCGTTGATAGTTCGAATAGATTCGTAGGCCAGGCCTACTGATACGTTTTAAATTTAAAATAGTTCGATAGGGTCCTTTCCTATTCCTTCTATGTCGTAGGGTTAAAACCAAAAAATATTTGTTGTTTTCCTGATGCTTCCTCACGTTTTTGATAAAACCTTCTCTTAAAAGTATTTTAACAATGTTTTCCGTGATGTTAGTGGATGCTATTTGAATCGTCCCTTTTCTATTCATGTCAGCATTTCGTATAGAGGTTATTATGTCAGCAATAGTGTCCCTACCCATGATAAACTAAAATTTTGGTTGCCTCCCATTTTTGATATAATCAACATGCTATTTTTTATTTATTTTTTAATTTTTATATTTTTGTTATTAAATAAAGGGATATGCGTCCGATACAACCTAATCCACTAATTACTCTATTTCATCCAAATACTATGTATAATATAACTATATTACGTATGATCTCATCTTATAATACCTCAGGTGCTAATGAAACTATTTTAGTGAAATTTAACTGTCTCAATTCTCGGGCAATCGCACCAAAAACTCGAGTTCCTTTTGGATTTCCTTCTTGATCAATCACAACTGCAGCATTATCATCATATCGTATTATCATACCGTTGTCACGTTTAAGTTCTTTACAAGTACGTACAATTACAGCTCTGATCACCTCTGATCTTTCTAGAGGTGTGTTTGGTAATGCTTCCTTGATCACAGCAACAATAATGTCACCGATATGAGCATATCGGCGATTACTAGCTCCTATGATTCTAATACACATTAATTCTCGGGCCCCGCTGTTATCCGCTACATTCAAATGGCTTTGAGGTTGAATCATATCATTTTTGAATCTGTTCTTTCAATGTTAATCCAAAGGGCGAAGTAAAAAAAAAAAGAAATATTGTTTGTCAAAAAGAAACCTGCAATTTTTTTTTATCCCCAAGACTTCTTTTCTTTGGTTCTACGTTCCTATCCCGAAATAATAAATTGAGTTCGTATAGGCATTTTGGACGCCGCTATTGAAATAGCCTTTCTGGCTATATTTTCTGCTACTCCGCCCATTTCATAAAGTATTCGACCTGGTTTAACGACAGCTACCCAATATTCGGGAGATCCTTTACCCGAACCCATACGTGTTTCCGTAGGTCTTACCGTAACTGGTTTGTCTGGAAATATACGTACCCATATTTTTCCACCACGGCGCACATTTCTTGTCATTGCTCGTCGCCCTGCTTCTATTTGTCTAGATGTGATCCAAGCGGGTTCAAGTGCCTGAAGAGCATATTTACCGAAACAAATACGATTACCTCGATAAGATATTCCTTTCATTCTTCCTCTATGTTGTTTTCGAAATCTGGTTCTTTTAGGGTTATAGTTGATGGTTCTTTCTCAATTCCATCTCTACTACAGAACCGGACATGAGAGTTTCTTCTCATCCGGCTCATCGCGAATGAAACGATTCGAATTTGAGAATTTTATGAAAATATACGGAATCATGGATTCTTTGAGATTTCATCTAATCTATTAGAAATTTCTATATCTTGTTTGGA
>CM029464.1:63538703-63543703 GCA_017140185.1 Eucalyptus polyanthemos subsp. polyanthemos | reverse complement strand
GAATCTTTTGGGTCTTCCAATATCAATAGGTTGATTGTTTCGCTCCTCTATCTTCCAAAAGGAAAAAAGATCTCTGAGAGCTGTTTCCTGGATCCGAAAGAGAGTACTTGGGTTCTCCCAATAACGAAAAAGTGTATCATGCCTGAATCTAACTGGGGTTCGCGGTGGTGGAGGAACTGGATCGGAAAAAAGAGGGATTCTAGTTGTAAGATATCTAATGAAACCGTCGCTGGAATTGAGATCTCATTCAAAGAGAAAGATATCAAATATCTGGAGTTTCTTTTTGTATATTATATGGATGATCCGATCTGCAAGGACCATGATTGGGAATTTTTGGATCGTCTTTCTCCGAGTAAGAGACGAAACATAATTAACTTGAATTCGCGACAGCTATTCGAAATCTTAGTTAAAGACTGGATTTGTTATCTCATGTTTGCTTTTCGTGAAAAAATACCAATTGAAGTGGAGGGTTTCTTCAAACAACAAGGAGCTGGGTCAACTATTCAATCAAATGATATTGAGCCTATTTCCCATCTCTTCTCGAGAAAGAAGTGGGCTATTTCTTTGCAAAATTGTGCTCAATTTCATATGTGGCAATTCCGCCAAGATCTCTTCGTTAGTTGGGGGAAGAATCCGCCCGAATCGGATTTTTTGAGGAACATATCGAGAGAGAATTGGATTTGGTTAGACAATGTGTGGTTGGTAAACAAGGATCGGTTTTTTAGCAAGGTACGGAATGTATCGTCAAATATTCAATATGATTCTACAAGATCTAGTTTCGTTCAAGTAACGGATTCTAGCCAATTGAAAGGATCTTCTGATCAATCCAGAGATCATTTCGATTCCATTAGTAATGAGGATTCGGAATATCACACATTGATCAATCAAAGAGAGATTCAACAACTAAAAGAAAGATCGATTCTTTGGGATCCTTCCTTTCTTCAAACGGAACGAACAGAGCTAGAATCAGACCGATTCTCTAAATGCCTTTCTGGATATTCCCGGCTATTCACGGAACGTGAGAAGGAGATGAAGAATCATCTGCTTCCGGAAGAAATCGAAGAATTTCTTGGGAATCCTACAAGATCCATTCTTTCTTTTTTCTCTGACAGATGGTCAGAACTTCATCTGGGTTCGAATCCTACTGAGAGGTCCACTAGAGATCAGAAATTGTTGAAGAAAGAACAAGATGTTTCTTTTGTCCCTTCCAGGCGATCGGAAAATAAAGAAATAGTTAATATATTCAAGATAATTACGTATTTACAAAATACCGTCTCAATTCATCCTATTTCATCAGATCCGGGATGTGATATGGTTCCGAAGGATGAACTGGATATGCACAGTTCCCATAAGATTTCATTCTTGAACAAAAATACATTTTTTGATTTATTTCATCTGTTCCATGACCGGAACAGGGGGGATACACGTTACACCACGATTTTGAATCAGAAGAGAGATTTCAAGAAATGGCAGATCTATTCACTCTATCAATAAGCGAGCCGGATCTGGTGTATCATAAGGGATTTGCCTTTTCTATGGATTCTTACGTATTGGATCAAAAACAATTCTTGAATGAGGTATTCAACTCCAGGGATGAATCGAAAAAGAAATCTTTATTGGTTCTACCTCCTCTTTTTTATGAAGAGAATGAATCTTTTTATCGAAGGATCAGAAAAAAATGGGTCCGGATCTCCTGCGGGAATGATTTGGAAGATCCAAAACCAAAAATAGTGGTATTTGCTAGCAACAACATAATGGAGGCAGTCAATCAATATAGATGGATCCGAAATCTGATTCAAATCCAATATAGCACCTATGGGTACATAAGAAATGTATGGAATCGATTCTTTTTAATGAATAGATCCGATCGCAACTTCGAATATGGAATTCAAAGGGATCAAATAGGAAATGATACTTTGAATCATAGAACGATAATGAAATATACGATCAACCAACATTTATCGAATTTGAAAAAGAGTCAGAAGAAATGGTTCAATCCTCTTATTTTTATTTCTCGAACCGAGAGATCCGTGAATCGGGATCCTAATGCATATAGATACAAATGGTCCAATGGGAGCAAGAATTTCCAGGAACATTTGGAACATTTCGTTTCTAAGCAGAAGAGCCGTTTTCAAGTAGTCTTCGATCGATTACGTATTAATCAATATTCGATTGATTGGTCTGAGGTTATCGACAAAAAAGATTTGTCTAAGTCACTTCGTTTCGTTTTGTCCAAGTTACTTCTCTTTTTGTCCAAGTTTCTTCTTTTTTTGTCTAACTCACTTCCTTTTTTCTTTGTGAGTTTCGGGAATACCCCCATTCATAGGTCCGAGATCCACGTCTATGAATTGAAAGGTCCGAATGATCAACTCTGCAATCAGTTGTTAGAATCAATAGGTCTTCAAATCGTTCATTTGAAAAAATGGAAACCATTATTATTGGATGATCATGATACTTCCCAAAAATCGAAATTATTGATCAATGGAGGAACAATATCACCATTTTTTTCAATAAGATACCAAAGTGGATGATTGACTCATTCCATACTAGAAATAATCGCAGGAAATCTTTTGATAACACGGATTCCTATTTCTCAATGATATCCCACGATCAAGACAATTGGCTGAATCCCGTGAAACCATTTCATAGAAGTTCATTGATATCTTCTTTTTATAAAGCAAATCGACTTCGATTCTTGAATAATCCACATCACTTCTGCTTCTATTGTAACAAAAGATTCCCCTTTTATGTGGAAAGGGCCCGTATCAATAATTCTGATTTTACATATGGACAATTCCTCAATATCTTGTTCATTCGCAACAAAATATTTTCTTTGTGCGGTGGTAAAAAAAAATACGCTTTTTTGGAGAGAGATACTATTTCACCAATCGAGTCACAGGTATCTAACATATTCATACCTAACGATTTTCCACAAAGTGGTGACGAAAGGTCTAACTTGTACAAATCTTTCCATTTTGCAATTCGATCCGATCCATTAGTTCGTAGAGCTATTTACTCGATCGCAGACATTTCTGGAACACCTCTAACAGAGGGACAAATAGTCAATTTTGAAAGAACTTATTGTCAACCTCTTTCAGATATGAATCTATCTGATTCAGAAGGGAAGAACTTGTATCAGTATCTCAATTTCAATTCAAACATGGGGTTGATTCACACTCCATGTTCTGAGAAATATTTACCATCCGAAAAGAGGAAAAAACGGAGTCTTTGTCTAAAGAAATGCGTTGAGAAAGGACAGATGTATAGAACCTTTCAACGAGATAGTGCTTTTTCAACTCTCTCAAAATGGAATCTATTCCAAACATATATGCCATGGTTCCTTACCTCGACAGGGTACAAATATCTAAATTGGATATTTTTAGATACTTTTTCAGACCTATTGCCGATACTAAGTAGCAGTCAAAAATTTGTATCCATTTTTCATGATATTATGCATGGATCAGATATATCATGGCAAATTCTTCAGAAAAAATTCTGTCTTCCACAATGGAATCTGATAAGTGAGATTTCGAGTAAGTGTTTACATAATCTTCTTCTGTCCGAAGAAATGATTCATCGAAATAATGAGTCACCATTGATATCGACCCATCTGAGATCTCCAAATGTTCGGGAGTTCCTCTATTCAATCCTTTTCCTTCTTCTTGTTGCTACATATATCGTTCGTACACATCTTCTCTTTGTTTCCCGAGCCTATAGTGAGTTACAGACAGAGTTCGAAAAGGTCAAATCTTGGATGATTCCATCATACATGATGGAGTTGCGAAAACTTCTGGATAGGTACCCTACATCTGAACTGAATTCTTTCTGGTTAAAGAATCTCTTTCTAGTTGCTCTGGAAAAATTAGGAGATTCTCTAGAAGAAATACGGGGTTCTGCTTCTGGCGGCAACATGCTATGGGGTGGTGGTCCCGCTTATGGGTTCAAATCAATACGTTCTAAGAAGAAATATTGGAATATCAATCTCATCGATCTCATAAGTATCATACCAAATCCCATCCATCGAATCACTTTTTCGAAAAAGACGAGACATCTAAGTCATACAAGTAAAGAGATCTATTCATTGATAAGAAAAAGAAAAAATGTGAACGGTGATTGGATTGATGATAAAATAGAATCCTGGGTCGCGAACAGTGATTCGATTGATGATAAAGAAAGAGAATTCTTGGTTCAGTTTTCCACCTTAACGACAGAAAAAGGGATTGATCAAATTCTATTGAGTTTGACTCATAGTGATCATTTATCAAAGAATGACTCTGGTTATCAAATGATTGAACAACCGGGAGCAATTTACTTACGATACTTAGTTGACATTCATAAAAAGTATCTAATGAATTATGAGTTCAATACATTCTGTTTAGCAGAAAGACGGATATTCCTTGCTCATTATCAGACAATCACTTATTCACAAACCTCGTGTGGGACTAATAGTTTTCATTTCACATCTCATGGAAAACCCTTTTCGCTCCGCTTAGCCCTATCCCCTTCTAGGGGTATTTTAGTGATAGGTTCTATAGGAACTGGACGATCCTATTTGGTCAAATACCTAGCGACAAACTCCTATGTTCCTTTCATTACAGTATTTCTGAACAAGTTCCTGGATAACAAGCCTAAAGGTTTTCTTATTGATGATATCGATATTGAGGATAGTGACGATATTGAGGATAGTGACGATATTGATCGTGACCTTGATACGGAGCTGGAGCTTCTAACTAGGATGAATGCGCTAACTATGGATATGATGCCGGAAATAGACCGATTTTATATTACCCTTCAATTCGAATTAGCAAAAGCAATGTCTCCTTGCATAATATGGATTCCAAACATTCATGATCTGGATGTGAATGAGTCGAATTACTTATCCCTCGGTCTATTAGTGAACTATCTCTCCAGGGATTGTGAAAGATGTTCCACTCAAAATATTCTTGTTATTGCTTCGACTCATATTCCCCAAAAAGTGGATCCCGCTCTAATAGCTCCGA